>JAJHUR010130730.1:0-36630 GCA_027495735.1 Lutjanus campechanus | reverse complement strand
CCCACATGGAACACACACATGTTGGGTCGGTGGCTAAAGCGCTGCTGCTTAACCACAATCACAAAGTCTCAGACAATTACTGTGAACGAGAGTGAGGAAAGGGTGCATATGAGTCACTGGCAGTTTCGTTTACAGTATATCACATGAAAATCAGCATATCAACACAACACACACAGATATACACACAAAAGCATGCTTGTGCACAGTGTCAGCATAAGTGTGTGTTTGTGTGTGTGTTTTGCCTCTCCTGACCGCATGAGTAAGTGTCAGTGATGTATGCCAAATGATAACCGGAACAATTATGTGCTGCTAATGGACTAATGAGTGCCCAGCCGTAAGTGAGTGTGTCTGTGGGTGGGTGGGGGCGGCATCCATCGACATGAATGGCCGCTGTCTTACCCTTGGGTTTTCCATCTTTTTATTTATTTATTTTTTTTTCAATCACTTTCCCTCCACTCCCTTTCCCTTCCTCCATCCTCCTTCGTATCTTACTCCAGTCCCTTCCCATCTGTCCACCCCCCTTCCTCTCCTCTCTTCCTGGATACAAACAGAATTTATGGTAGGGGGGGTTTGAACCCTACCTCACCCCTCCCCTGTTGTCTCTGAGCAGATCAGAACGGCATTCTTGGTGTGTGTGTGTGTGTGTGTGTGTGTCTGTGTGTGTGTATGTGTCAGTGGAGGTGTTCCCCATTAATCCTCTCCTCCAACTGTGTGACCATGCTATGTAGGGACGCACATGCACCACATGCTCTAGACTTCATGTGTGACACATGATATTTGACATACTGGCACACACATACACACATGCACACACACACACACCTCTCTGGCCGGAGCAGCTGGGGGCTGTAGCAGCGTTATGATTGCCATAAGCGTTTTAGGGTCCTAAGCTGATAATCTGTCTGTTTTGGTATTTGGTGTGCTCCCTCTGCAGCATCCAACAGCTGGAAGAGACACTATTGGTTCACGTCTGTGTGTCATGATGTTTTTATGTTTCTTTGTTAGTCGGCATGAGAACAACACGCATATATGAATGTGCTGTGTGACACATTCAGCAGCAGCTGTCGTGACAGTTTTCCTCATAGTAACTCGTAATAAGTTGTACACGTGCTGTCAAAATTGTGATGGATCTCTCAGCAACAATCACCGCTGCACTTTTCTCTCCCATCTCCCCCGTCTTTGCTTGTTTGGTTGTTATCTCTTTCGCCTCTTACAGTGCTTCCTCATTGTTTGTGCAGATCCTGTTTTTGACTCTTCTTCTTACCCAGAATACAGAGCACCGAGTTTCAGTGCTGTGATCACATCGTGTCCCAGACACCTTTTCAACTTTTTCAGACTATTTGCACCTTTTTCTTCTGTCACAAAGAGTCATCTTTTTTGGAGGCACCTAAGAAGTGGCTGTTCCCATTACCCAGCTGCCTCGGCAGTGGCTGTGACACACAGCTGTGTGATGACATATGAATTGAGGAGGAGGGAATGTGGGGGAGGGATGACACTACTCCTTCGATGAGTTGTTGCTAGGAAGACATTCTTTGAACTACGCTTCTCCTGCAAGAAGATATGTCCTCAAAGGTTGCTGCTGCCCAGAGTGATGATTATGTTCTACGGCAGCACTCACTCTGCAGGGCTCTGGCAGCAGGTGATGTGAGCCTTCCTTTAGGTCATAGCTGCTTTAAACAATGCCACCGATCATCATTTTGTGCTTGTGTCTGTTTTTAAAGTATGTGTCCAGGCACCATTGAGGCACCAGTGCCATAACTCCACCAGAGTAATTTTAACACCGATATCAGAAAAAAATGAAGCAACACCCAACCCTGGTGACAAACTTGAGGTGTGGAGTTAGAATGCTAAAGGCGCTTACCAGGCAGAAAGGCTCTGAAGTTGCATTATGGGAATTGTATTGTAATTGTATCAGCATTTTTGGAACTTGACTTATACTAATAACTAAAAGTCAGGATAACTTGCCTTTGCTGCATTGATTTGGATCCATGACTGATAATCAATCAGGGCTGTGCAGTATATCTATTATACAAATATCAGTTATGAGACTATATATCATCATATATTTTAGATACTGTTATTTTGTAATATGGCAAAATGTTGTCTTTTCCTGGTTTTAAAGGCTGCATTACTGTAAAAGTATATAATTTTCTGAACTTACCAGACTGCTATAGCTGTTTCATTATTTGTCTTTACCTACTTAGTCATTATATCCATATTACTGATTATTATTTATCAAAAAACTGATTGTGTTAATATTTTGTGAAAGCACGTACTTACAAAATTGTCGCAGTAAATATCAATAAATATCAATATTGAGGTATTTGGTCAAAAATCCACAAACATTTGAGCTTTTTCCTGTCTAACCTTTTCTTAAATTCGTAGACAACACCTTTAGGAACCTGTGGTGGCACTGAAAAAGACAATCAACTTTCTAATTGACAATGAAAATAATCATTAGTTGCAGCCCTAGGATGTGGTACCACAGGAGGGCCAGGCATCACTAAATGTCACTGGAATCAGACTAGAAGATGGAATTTTTTTTGTCTTTCTTGGAAAAGGTCAACCCAAATTAAAATTCAGTGAAACATAAAAGTGGCATATAAAATTTGCTCATCAAACAGAAACCAAGATTGGTTTTGTAGATCCATCTTCATTGTCTCCTAGACTTAAAATTATAGGGATTAGCACTGAGAAAAATACAGTGAATACTTGTTTTGCTACCAAAGACTTGACATGATTCATCTGAGGCCTGATATACTGTCCATGAGGAGTTTTTGTGTTATTATTATGAGCTGAAATGGTGAATCATCTGCATGTCTATAAGCACTTGATGGCTTAATGGCCATCACCTACATACATGTATCAAAGAAATGGATAATATTCAGTATGTGGATGTGTTTTCAGGTTAAAGCACAAAGCTACAATGCACAGGGAACATTGCAGGTGTTTTTGAGAGGCTCTTGACCTTTTTTGCCTGTCCTCCCCTCTCCTGCTCTTCTCTTCTCTTCTCTTTCCGCTTATCCCGATCTTATACTGCATATAAAAGCTGACATAAAAATGGCTGTAATCCATGCAGGGCCAGATGTGTTCTATCAGTGTATGTGAACAGCTGTGAGTGTGTGGAGAGGCCGGGTTACTGAGCAGGCAGGTGAATGAGTTCACATGATGGTCAGCTTTTTAAACAGCACAATGGACGACGGCGTTTCAGTGTGTGCGTGTGTGTGTGTGTGTGTGTGTGTTTAACTGCTGATCTGTAGTATCGTCCACAGAGACAGAGTGGCTTGTTCTCTCCATCAGTGTCTGAATCATCCTGTCTCTGTCACTTTTCTCCCACTTTGTGTCTCTACTATCACTAGTAGTGTCTGTTTCGTTTTTTTTTGTTTTTGCTGTTTCATTTTCTCAAACATGAATTGCTTGAACTTTTAAAGACGCAGTTCACCCCAAATCAAGAATACATATTTTTCCTCCTACCTGTAGTGCTACTTATTCATCCATTGTTTGTGTGTTAGTTGCTGAGTTTTTGGAGAAATGGTACTCAAAGTGCCAAAAAAAATACATTGAAATTGATTTGCATGGTTAATCGATTAGTTGTTAACTATTGTTTTATCAGTTTGAGTAAAAAAAAATTTAAGACAAGAAATTACAATTCTCTGTTCCACCTTTGTAAAGGAGCAATATGGAACAACAAGGCCTTCAAAAATAAGTACTGCAGTCAAGATAGCATGTTGGAGCCATTGGGTTGTGGACAAAACAAGACATTTTAGGCTGTCATTTTGGGCTTTAGGAAACTCTGACTGGCATTTCTCACCATTTCTGGCATTTTATAGACCAAACAACTAACTGATTAATCAAGCTAATGCTCAACAAATTAACAGTTGTTAGTTGTAGCGTTAATTTGAAACTAACTCAACAACAATGTCTCTTTCCAAAAGTCATGACCTGTTACTTAAGAAGATCCACAAACCTTGCTGTAAGCAGTTTCATGTAGGAACTATTTTCTTTCTACCGAACTACCCCTGCCAACTGTATAACCGCACAGAGGGAAGTGTGCATCTACTGAAAAGAAAGTAGTTCCTTCACGAAACTGCTCGCAACAAGTTATGAGGATTTTCTAGTAACCTGGACATGATTTCCGAAAAGAGACATAGCTGTTTTTCATCTCATGGATTGGTTCTAGACTACACGCCAAAGGAAAAATATGTATTTTGGTGTGAACTGTCCCTTTAAGTAGTGACTGTGGTCTTGTCTGTGTGCGACTTTGTTGTACAGTATTCAGTGTTTAATTTCCAGTTTAATATTTCACAAGTGCCCATGGTACAGAGATTCAAAAATGCCTTCATATCTCCTCAGTGGCCGGCTCCCTGCTGTGTCTTTACCCCAAACAGTAGGATAATCTCCACAGTTAGTTGAAATATTTAACTGTGAAACTACAGTTTAGGGAGAGGAGGAACAATTGTCCCCTCCGGTGTATTTCTCTGCTTGGGAGAGCTCATTTCAGGAACATGTAGATGCATCTTTTTTCTGTCATTTTTTCCCCTTTTTGCTGCAGCCTTTTTCTCCTGTAGTGTGTCTTTTTGTTCAGCTGTTCAGCAAATTGTTATTCTGTTGTTAACATCATGGTAATGGCTTAGTCAAGGCTGCAGGAGGAATGAGTGGGACAGAAATCCACCGTGACTTTGGTTTGTAAATGACACCCACAGCGTTTAATGCATTGTGTGTGCATTTATGACACCCTTTCCATCACCACCAGCAATATAACCAGAAAGCAGCATTAGGAATAAAAGAGATGAAGCACATGGACCATGGACGTAGGCCAAAGTGTGTTTATTTGTCTACAATTGTATACAATTGTAGCATAAATTGCTGCTTTTTGAATTCAAAGATGCTCATTAGTGCAATTTATCCTACATTTTGTGCCATTTAAACCATTTGAATCTCTCAAAAATAAAGCCATGTCTTTATTTCTTAAAATCTGGGCCCATGGTTTACTTAGTTAAGTCATAATACAGCTGTGTCCCGGAGCCAAAAGTCATGCCACCTTCCAGTTATGAATTGTGACAATATCTGGCTGGTTTCCCGTAGTCGGCTAATTCACACATAGCGGTACAAGACTCTGAGCCTGTATTATCACAGTAGCAGCTATCGGTGAAAAGAATGTTTTCTTAAGCTGCTAAAAATAACAAATGGAGCTGAAATAACCGGCAAAATCCTGTTTGTATGGTGACTGCATTCCAGCGCCGCAGCATAGGTGGTCACATTCAATCAGAGTCACACATAACGGACAAATCAAAGAAGTGGAGCAAGTGAGAAACTGGTTCTCAGGCTGGCACACATGCGAGGGGGAAAGTGAAATGTCAGTCAGATGTATCAGAGAAATATGCACGGCACGGGGGGTGGGGGGTAAGGGGGGTAAGAGGACATTCTTTCAGTCTTTGAGAGAAAGTCCACCACTTCAACGGTTAAAAATAGCTTTTGGTGAGCTTTGATACATTTCAAGGCTCATTTTCTGGTTTGTTGTTATAATTATCCTTCATACTGTACTATACATAGACATGCACTCATGCATATACTGTACATAATCATCCACTCCATGTGTATCCACTCAATAACTTTCATTTGCACTATTTATATCGTTTACGACATACAGAATACTTGACCTGTATACAGTTTTATTTATGTTACTGGTCATTGGTACTTCTCACATATACTCTCTCTCTTTATGTTGTTCTATTCCTGTGTGTACTTAAGTGTAAGCATATTGAGAGCCATGAAGAAAACAGTCAGAGTCTTTGTACATAGACAATGCAACATATCACAAATATTTCCAGTGCAGCTAGAAGACATTTGATGAAGGAAAATGTTAATTTTCTTGACCTTCCTGTGCTGATAATGTCACTTACTGTATCTGCCTGTCTAACAAACAGCTGAAGAGAACAAGTTTGCACTTTTTGTGACCATCACTGTGTCAAAATGAGAAGTTAAACTTCTGGAGGTCAGCAAAAAAATATTTTTAGGACAGACAGACACATGTTGGACAGGATAAAAAGTAGGGACAGATATTGCTTTGATTTTGCTGAATGTTCTTGATCCTGATACTGATACTTAGTGATACCACTCACCGTGATTTGACATGACATGAAAATATGTGAAAAGATTAAACTGTTATATTATTATGACCTTTTCTGAAGAAGTAACGAGTTAAAATGCATTGCATTTAACTGCATTTTCATCACATTTTGTAAAGTTACACTTTTGAATGTTTTGCTTTGTCAGCTGTTTATGTAACATTACATAAATACCAGTAGCAGTATCATTTATCCAGGAGCTTATTAATATTTATTTAGTCACTGACCAGTGAAGAATCAGTACCAGTTTAGTGCTGGTTCTTGATACCCGTCTCCAATTAAAAAAATGCAGGGGAACCAGAGATATCACCCTTTTTAATCCCATGTATTGTTCTTCACTCCCTCTCCTTCCTTATACAACCTGTTGCCATTACTCACAATGCAGTTTAACTGCAGCCCACTCAGATGGAGATTCAGTTGTTATTGTAGTATTATTTGTTTAATTTTTAAAGCTGGTCTTCACATTGGTGTTGTCCCAGCCACTGCTGACTCAAATGACATCATTTGAGACAATTTATCAGAGCTTCCTCTGGAGACAAAAAAGGCTTTACACAATTTTTTTCACATGTTCAGTAGTGTTTCCAAACACCTGTAAACAGAATTAGATGTGTATCGTAAATGGAGCTCTGCTTTAGGTTTATCTTCAAGTAGAGCTTGACAAGAAACTTGTTGAACTAACCATCACAAGTATGACAGAAAGTCTGTGAGAATTAAGTTATTGCAGGCTCCACCTTCAGCCTGTGATGGTCCAACAAGCTCAGCAGTAAAGGGTTTCGAGAAGTGGGATCTATATCTCCTGGAAATGCCTGCAGCTAAAAATGCAGCAACATGGAAAACAAACTGTTCTACAGGTTTTCAAATATAGACTGAAATCTGAACACTGGTGCAGTACAGGCTGTTCAATACGACTGTTTAATAGGTTTTTTTTATTGCTCTATTGTTTGTTTATAATCCCTGTGAGGTGGTATTGATACTGAGTGGATCATCCTGGTGACACGGTGGCTGTGCAGCAGTATCAGAGGTGCTGATGATGATGTTGTCATGGCACTACTGTACTCGGCTGCAGCGTTTAATGACTTTGTTGTCAGGATGTGGACACTCAAGCCAGCAAGAGACACGTCACGTGCTTCTAACTTAAGTCCCTGTCTCTCTGCAGCTTTACTGTACTGTCTAATAATGTATTAAATGTCATAAAAAAATAATCTTTGAGTGCATTAATCTGGATTGTGCATTTACTGGTGTGGTTTACAGTTCTCACAAGTGATTACACACTGCTCTCTGCTGCTGAAATGTCAGCAGCAGCTGCCTGAATGTATCTTCAGTGCAGACACGCTTCAGTTAATCTGATCATTTGTACATTTAAATGCCACTCCATATCCCGGCCTTAATTTCTCCTGCATGCACTGCCCCACGAGGACGCTGATGACCTATAATTTAAATTATAGTGGCTATAATGGCAACAAAACGATATCTGGGGCAATTTGAACATACTTACACACACTGATTTGAATTTAAAGAGCAATAGGTGCCTTCGAACATTGGTTCTTGTTAAATATGGAGGTTCAAAAGAAGAATGCTAATTACGTGTAGTGACGTGGTGACACATAAATGAAACAGGATTAGATCAGGCCAACGAAAATAAATCTGCCCTCTAAAACTCATATCTGAAAATTACATGTCAGATTTCATGTTTGCGTGTGTGTATCTCTGCAGCGTGTTGGCAACATTTCTGACCTGTCTCGACTTTCATGTGATGGAGCTGGCACTGGCGTCCTTCACACGAGCACACATAGACACAGCACAAACTGTTCGATTCCCACACTCTAGCACTCACACAACAGTCACGTCCCCTGCAACCACATCAGCTGACTCTAGTTAATATTATTTATAGTGTAGAGAGTCTAGACCAGTTTTCATGTTGACCTGATAAAAGCTTTGGTTGTTTTTCAGTAAATCATTCGCCATGGGAGGATGTCTGACATCAGAGGAGTCTTATTTGGGTCAGGATTTCAGGCAGCATGATTATTTCTGGTCAGAAAAGGTCTTTATGCACAGGGAGAAGCATAATTGAACAAAAAATGATTCTTTCAAACTGTAATTTGGGCTAATATGCTTGTTTTCTTCCTGGCCAAGAGTTAGATGAAAAAACTGATACCACTCTCATGTCTGTACAGTAAATGAACCTACTGCTAGCAGTCAGGCAGTGTAGCTTAGTACAAGTACTGGAAACAAAAAGGGCTTAAACATGAAATATAACGTCTTGATTACTGAACTTAAGAGTTTATGGTAATCGAAAATCAGAGGTCAAAGAAGAGTTTGAGAGAACGCAAATGCATTGGAAAAAGGACTGAAAAAGTGGAAAATTTGAGCAGAAGAGATAGATATCTGCTCTTATAAAGTTATGTGTATTTGCACATAATGACTGATTCAGATAAATGCAGCCGTAGATGTATATAAACCGTGATAAACTGAGCAATATAATCAGTTTCAGTCAGTTTATTGCTTGTTCAGGATTAAAAATGAGCTGAGGACCAATATGATGCAAAAATGCCTCAAGACAACTTTCTCGCATGGCAGTTTAGAGGGAACTGATCAATACATCGGACTGTGATGATATCGTGGATGATTTTGCATGAAGCAGAGTCAGGAAAAAAATGCATTTCTGCACTGTAAAGCCTGTTGAGATGCAGGTGAATTTAGTTATTGTGCTGTTAGCTGAAAGTCAGTTTAACAGCCCTCAGAGGGAGGGGGGATAGGTAGGGGGAGTGAATTTTTCCCATACTTACAGCCCCCATCAATCTACTCTTCTATGTTTTAGGCAAATATATCAGATTATTCCCTAATCCATATTTGGCTTTCTCTTCTCATCTATAAACAGACCTGTGCGATAGTCTTCACTTCTTGTCCTTGAATTGTTCAGATTCACACAATCTGACTCGTGAAATGGGTGGTCGTCGGTGACTTTGCCGTGTGTCACGTTGTTGTTTGTGACAAACGTTTGCGTTCCTTCGGGAATTTTCCTCCATTGTTGTCATTAACAATGCAGCATTGTTCACATCGGCAGAGATGACTATTGACTGAGCTATTGATTCTTTTTGTACCTGAGATGTCATCGCTGCGTACCTGCATCACACAAGACGTGATGAAGTTTCTGTGCTGCCCATTGTTTCTCTTGTGTGTTTTGTCTGTGTGATGGGACTGCTGGAGTCATAAGCTGGTGACTCTTTGTCTTTAGTCAGAGTGCAAGAATGTTATTTATCACCCTACAGGTGACGGAGGAGAGATGACTACAGCCATAACGCGCTCTTTATTCTCAGGTTCAAAGCTTCGGTGAATTCCTGACTGTCATCAGCTCAACTTATTTACATCTTCCTCTGTGTGTGTGTGTGTGTGGACATGTCAATGTGTTTTGAAACCAGAAGGAGACTAGTTTGCACCTCAGAGGTCAGAGGTGTAAACAAGGCATCAGACCGATCTTTTGAAGTTGATATGGCAAACTTGTCAGCAAACTGTTCCCTGTAAATACATCCAGGAGATACAGAGTAACGTTAGCATTCGTTTGGAGTGGTTTTTGTGTCCACCTGATGAGCGTACATCCAATATTCACTCTCCTTTTAGCTCTGTTTTGGTCTCCGCCATTGACAGTTTATAAAGTTGAATGGCCTTCAGGTGGCTGGCTGCTGCTGAGCAGGTCATATACAGTGGATTTTTAGAGCGTTATCACTGAAAACAGTTGTCTGATGTGGCTAAAAAAGCACTGCACCAAAACAGAAAACCAAAACACTGGGCTGAAAGATGCTAAAAAGCTTGTGTCATTTCATTTTCATCATGTCATTTAATCCTCTGATATAGAAGCTTTAATTTCCAGCATCTCACATACATACGCCAGGTTTCATCCCTTTTCAGCAGTGAGCCGTCACAGAGAACTGAGCTGACTGTTCTGCGAACCATCCGTGTTGTTAAAGGTGTTTCATCGCCACCTCACGGGGTGATATTGGCATGTTTCTCCTTAGCACTGTCATCCAAAAACACTCCCCTCCCTTTTCTTTTCTCGTCCTTTTAGGATCTTTGAGAAGCCTTTTAGTGAAGATGAATAAGCACTTCTTCCTCAGGAGAAACTCGCACTTCTCCTCAGCACTGAGGATAATGATGCTCTCTTTTTCCTGGAGTCATTTTACCTTGTTAAAGAAGCTATAAATGGCCAAATCCTGGATTCAGTTAAGAAGCAATATCTTGAACTTGCTGCTGTATACTACTGAAGAAACACATTTGCATGTGCACCGCTCTGGTGTCACCTTTCATAAACACAACAGTGCTTGTGATTATGCGCCTGTATGTGTTCTGCAGGTAGATTTGTCAGTGTCACACACTTTACCTGCAGGGGATTTGGGATTTAAAAACATGCTCTTTATAAAATGGTCAACAGGTTAATGGGATGCATGATGAAAGCAGGATTAAAACATGATGAAAGTTAATCTTATGCACTTTATGTGTGCATAGAATTATGTAGAAAGTCTGTAAGAGTTTAAACATTTTCTCAAAGATTTGATACTTGCAGACATCCTGAAATGTAAAGGGATAGTTTGGATTATTTCATGGGATGTATGAGGTACTTATCTACAGTCACTGTATTAGCCACATTAGATCCGTTCTACACGCCCCCAGTTAGGAGAAGTGGAGAGTAGTAACAGCAACAGCTGAGCAATGAACTGCTGTGGACAGGGTCAGCAGCAAAAGGTATTTTAGCCACCTAAAAAAAAGATCAATCTCAATTTAAGTGTATGCTTTATTTAGACTATTTTCACTGCTTTACTTTGCCATCAAACAGCCTTTTGTGGTGGGAAACAGCCGTCATAGAAGCCTAATATCGCTCTCTCCAAACCAACCAAACTCCAGAGACAAAATCATCAGTCATTTTACCTTGCAGAACGCAAAAGTTGCTGCCTCAGTCTGTTAGATGTTTGTGTCATTGCGTGACTTTTATGTTTTGAAAAGATAGTTTGAATTCACCAGAGTCACACAATAACTAACAAACCGACAAACTAACCAATCAAGGCAGCAGTCGACCAGTAGCTCCTGTGTTCTGTGAGGTAAAATGACTGATTTTGGCTATAGAGTTTGTTTGGTTTGGAGAAAGAGATATTTTGCTTATATAACGATGGTTTCCTGTCAGAAAAGGCTGTCTGACAGCAAAGTAAAGTAGGGCAAGCATCCTAAATAAAGCATACACTTAAACTGATATTCATAATTTTAGGTGGATGTTTTTACCTTTTGCCGACCCTGTCGACAGCACTTCATTGCTCAGAGCCCGTCTCTGCTTCTCTAACTGCTATAGATAATATACTGACTATCGATCAATACATCATATAACCCCGCATCAAACATCCAAACTATCTCTTTAATGGAGGTGGTAGTTTAACATGAGCATGCTAGGTAAACCACAGTGAAGCTACTTTACTTTCCTTTTGACTGTGGTTGAGTCATTCGAGAAGTTCATAACAAGCTCATGTGCTTCAGTAAATCTAAATTAAACTCTGTTAGGTTTCTCGCCTTTTGTTTTTAAATTTAGGATTACAGGAAAATAAAAGGACAGAGAGATACAATCTTGTGTGTTTTGGCTCGGGGATGGCAGCCTGCAGCCAGTTTTAGCCCAGTTTGGAGCCGCACCAGCAGTTCCCCTCCTTACTGAACCAGTTCACACAAACATGGACTCAGTGTAGCACCAGGGATAACTGAGCAGCTTTCAGGCACGTGCTTGCAACCTGCAGGGTGTGTTTGAACATGTCAATCCATTTCCAGTCATATGTAGACAGAATATCATCACTATAATCTCCTGGATGTGTTCTGTTCCAACAGAATTGTTTGTAGCTTGTAACCAAACTGCTGCATCTTTTCATACACTTTCTCCTGTCAAACCTCTCATCATCTCCTGCTGCTTTATTCTTTAATTTCCATCTATTTTTATCTGCACTTCCTGCCACATTAAATACAAAGAAGTAAAATTAGAAAAGAAGGCACAATGAAAAGCAGTTTAAGGACGCATTTGATGAAGTTGTGGACACATTTAAAGCAGCATCTGTAAAAGATCTGAATATATATTAAAAAAACGCTTTTTCCAAATGAGGGACTGGTGCTTGTAAAGCCTCGGCCCTGTAGCACGAGGGCGTGTGTCCTACTTCTTGGCTGTTGGCTCATAACCGTTGTTTTACGTAACACACTTCATCCCATTTTGTCTGCTGTTGCCATGGTGAAGCTAATTTATACAGGCATTAAGAATTAGGCTCCTGTCGTTAACATGCGCGGTGCGCTGACGCCGGGCTTTGCACATAAATACACACTCGTGCACGCTCGGAAATGAGCACACGCACAGATTATTCAAGAGTTAAATGTGCGTGTTTATGTGTGTGCAGCTGTTTGTGAGTTTGGGTGAGAATCCTGTTTAAAAGCAGGGAGTGAAGTGGGCACAATGAGCAAAGTGTGAATGTGTTTTGTTCAGCAGATGAGAAGCTCTTGATTTGACTGATGTGATTATTGGTGTGAAAAATGTAGAAATGCAGCCATGTTTGTTTACGTACAGTGAATATTGAAAATATGAGAGACATAATACAGATATTGAGCTGCAGTCTATTTTGCATGTTTTCAACCTCTGCAGCAAACTTCATGAAAGAGGAAAAGTTCTTACTGATGAAAGGAATCAGTAAGAAGTTAAGGCTTTTACCTGGATTCACCTCTTCAGTATAATTCATGGAAAGGGAGAAGGTTTTTCAATCAATAAAAATTTGTATGAAATGTGTCAAAAGAAAGTTGAGGGATGAGAGTGGGAAGGAGAACAAGCAATAGAAATAAAGGAAGAAGAAGGTGAGTCATGCTGCCATTGAAGAGAAGACGGGAGGTGACCTCGGTGGTAGAAAATGTTTGAAAAAATCAATTCAGATGTCTGAATCAACTAAATTCAAGCCCCCAAATATGAATAGAGGATTCAAAAAATGATAGAGACAGTTTGGTGGCTGAAAAGAAAGAGTCAAGTTTAGTCAGACAGCTCATGTTTGAAATGTTTATTACAGCAGCAGAACATTGTTAGAGTTTGGCGTTGAGGCTCCGACCTCTTCATTCCCTGCAGATTATGTTTACACAGAGATATTGAGGAGTGAAGACCAAATATCTCCCAAACCAGAGCCTGCAGGTGGATGCTGTGGTGGTGGTGGGGCTGAAATAATTTGCAAACACTGATGCAGGGCAGCAGTGCACTGACAAGCAGAGGGTGAGATGGGAGATTTTTGAAGCTTAACTAGACAGCCAATTTGGTGTTTGGAGATGATTATGAAGAGTGAAGCATGTCATGTATGTATGTGCATAGCAGTGCAGTGAGGGTTGACTTCCTGAACTAGCTCGCAGACGTTGCTCCATTTGTGTTATGGTGTTTTCACAGAAGACTCTTGACGGCTGCGATGACCTGCACCACAAAGCCCTGAACACAACCAGTATTGGAAAATTAGTAAAACTCCAAATAACATCATATCATGTCATGCCATCATGTATCATGTCTCTTTTGACTGATATGTTTGGGTCGGTCCGATGGATGATCACTATAGCTGACAGTCATCAGCCACTGAGTCCTCTACCATTCTAACACTGTGATTTAAAAGCCCGCTTTTGACGTGTGGGATAAAAAAAAATTAAAACAAGCTGCTGCTGCTTTTTGTTGCTTTACTTTTCCAGGTCGTGTTTATTATTTTCTTTTTGACACTATTTCATTTTCTTTTGCCCATTTTATTGAAATTTGGTTAAAATTTGCAATATATTTGGATGGAAATCTGGCTGATGATAGTTTCCTCTTTGAAAATAAAAACGGCTCAACAACTCCCATCAGTCACGTGACCCTTGCCTTGCAAGTCGTAGCAGTCCGTCGAGAGGTTGCTGTGTCTTCCTAGTCGGCTCCTCCAGTTGTTGTTGATCTCCTTTTAGTTCAGAATGATGTGTCCTTCCCTTCTTCCTTTCCTTTCTCCTGTCCTACCTTCAGATGCTTGCTCATCCCTCATTCACTTATCCAGTCTGTTCCTCACCCCCCAGCACTCAGAGCGTACACACACACACACACACACACACACACACACACACACACACACACACACACACACACACACACACACACACACACACACACACTCGGATGGGACTAATGCATTAATGCACATGGACCTTGGAGAGTTAACAACAAATTGTGATTACATCACCTGCTCTTTCATTCCAGTTCCTCTTCACTAACCTGTGTGTGTGTGTGTGTGTGTGTGTGTGTGTGTGCGTGCGTGCGTGCGTGCGTGCGTGTGTGTGTCTCCATGCTGCAGCTCAGCATACTGATCAATCTAATGTTCACATATTCCACAAAGAAGCACACTCACACACCTCGTCGAGGGCATTTAAGGCTGTTAGCGTGAGAGCGCCAGAGAAGAAAGACCAGTGAATGGACTGACTGGCAGCTGTATTCATCATGGGTATACGACTGGCACCAAACCAGAACACACTGCGAGCTGGCATTGTTGTTCCCGTCCTGAAAGCCTCTTTAGACGAGATGAGCGGTGACACTAAGAGGTGCAGAGGAAAGGTTTTTATGATTCTGCGGTTGAACTCCACTCTTTGTGAGGGAGTGTGTGTGTGTGTGAGTGTGTGTGTCTTTATACGTGGGGAACATTGATTCAAATGAGTCTGTTTTGTGCCGAGGCTGGGAAAGGTTTTGGGAAAATCCAGAAGTCTGGACTTGAGTGTGAACATTTAGCATACCACTCATGCCAAAATGCCCACTACAAAAACACACCAGGAGAGTCAGCACAGGATGTATGTTCTGTACCCTGAAAGCTGCAGGAGGCACTATTATTTCATTATGAAAATAAAGTAATTTAGACCATTGTTTGTCACTAACTATGATGATGATGAATTGATGGGTCAGTGAGCGCCAGTTCCTTTGTATTTAGTTTTTTTTTTTTAATTGGATGCAGCCTGAATCAAACATGCAACCGGGGTTAACAAACCCATAACTAGTTTGGCAAAATGGAAGTTATAACTATACATGTCTGATTCCAGTGAATAATTCTGTGAGGATAATAAATCATTAATGGAATATATATACATACTTAATCTACAGCTCTAACTTATCAGTTTATCTGCAGATTATATTTTAATTAAGTTTTTGTCTCTAAAATAGTTAAGAATATCCATCACAATTTTCCAGAGCCGGATATGACGCCTTCAGATGTCTTGTTTTGTCCAACTATCAGTTGAAAATCCAAATATATTCTGTTTATATTCATATATGACAAAGAAAAATAGCAAATCTTTACAATTGAGATGCAGCAATCAGAGAAAGTTTGATCATTTTGCTTGAAAAATTACTTCTGATTTGCAAGAAACAAACATGATGTTAAAACGCAAGTATTGGTGCCCTTAGGAAGAGAAGAGACAAGATGATTATCTTTTTATAAAGTGCCACATTTATCCAGCAGTGGGTGGGCGAGACCCTGATAAATGAATGTAGGACAAACACTGACTTAATTTCATACAGTCTCCTTCCAGTCAGCATTAAATTTTAGTGAGCACACTGTTTCTGAAGTGAATGCGAAGCTTTTTCCCTGGTTGAAATGTACGAGTGCTGTTACTTCTACATGTATTCTCTCATGACAGTAAGTCGTACTCTGTGTTATTCCCTCAGGTCCTCATCATGAGCAGAGCTGCCTGCTTGTACCATTTGGGAACATCAGGGTGTTAAAGGGACTTGAAACTGAGCAGCTTATACCATCTGGTATGATTGTGTATAGTTCTTAGTTTTCAAGTGTCCACGTCTTCGTCATTATCTTGCCTCGTCTAAATCTACAGGAAATCTTCAGGAAATAGTTGAAGTGCAAGGAACGGTGTCCAGCCTGTTCTGTGACTACCCCATTAGGTAACAAAATGTACCATCATCCACCACCCACTGCTCTTGTTTTAGGAGAGTGAGTCAGAAAGTCAGAGAGGCAAACATGGCGAGGTAGAAAACTGTGCTGCTGTGCATCCAGAGACTAAAATGGACCAAAATGCTTCCGAGCATTAAGGCAAATTGCTGCTCTCCTGTCAGGTCTTCTGCCTGCTGCTGACTGTGGCAAGGCGATAATCTATTACTGATTTCCTTTCAGCAGAATTATATCATGATAGTATTATATAAAATGTATCTGGCTGTCCAATTGAATGATTCCGAGTTGTAACTAAAAACTAACAAAAGTGATAAACAGTTTGTCGAAGGTGCTTTTAAACAACTTCAAAGCCTCCACATTCACTTGTCTCGTCTTCTTTGTACAAGAAATATAAGACAAGACATCCCAAGCGACAGGTGCCACATTGCACTTTGTTTATATAAAAATAATTTGTACATTTTAATTTCCATTATGATACTGATTTTGTGATACTAATTGTGATACTAATTTTTCATATGTAAACCACCAGTCTGGGGAACAAAACAAGATGTATTTTTAACTATTTTTGGCTACTTCTAACCAATCAACCAGACCATGCTGTTTCAAGCCAAGACGTCCACCCATCCATCGGTCCTGATGATTCATTTACTGAGTCACAGCCATCAGAGTCCTCAGTGTAAAAGTGAGCTAGCTGCTATTAATAGCCTTGAACAGTATCAGTCTCACCGGCCTATTGTCCCCCCCTCCACAAAACAAGGCTCTAGTCTTTCCTCAGGCCCCGTGCCGGGTCTTTGTCTGTCACAGTACAGACCAAAGGAGGGGGTATCAGGTTGCTCAATCGCTTGTAGCACTGAGGTGTCTGTGGATGGTGGTTTGTGTGTGTGTGCGTGCGTGTGTACATACTTGTATATGTATGATGAAACTAGCCCGGCCCTGCCCCCCACACAGAGACCTTAGTCTGTCCTCCAGAGACAGAAAGATGGATGGATCAGTGGAAAAACGAAACCAGAGCACGAACAAACACAGGGCCCCACAAACAGACTGAGACACACACACAAACAGTCAACAAAAAAATGTGTTTTGCTTGTCACTTCATTTGGCAAAGTTGTTTAACTGGTAACACTGCGGGACGGTTTATCTTGTTTTCTGTGAGGAAGAGAAGCAGACAGACACTGAGGAGAGCTGAATACTGAGGCTTCGCAGGCTGATTCCTCTGCTTGTTAGTGGAGTTTAATTTGATTTGACAAATCTGTCTCTCTCCTTCAGGCATTTCTCTCTGTTCACCATACTTTTCCTTCAGCTCAGCTGTGGAGTGATACAGATTAAAAAGACAGAAATGACACTTTCACTTCCTCGCTACAGTTTTTACAGTCATCACACTATTAACACTGAGGTCAGCGTGTTGGTCAGTAGAGCTAAAGTTTCTCTCCGTTCATGATTTCTGTCTGTGTGTTTGACTCATGCATTTGAATTCAGAAGCTCTGCTGGATTTGATGTGCACGTGTGTAGAGTGAAGAATTGCTGGTGTGGCTGCAGACGAAGGGTCTTTTCACATTAGGTACGATTGCTTTTTAACGTGTCTTATTATGATTGCCCCCCCCTTCTCCTCTCTCCTCACCATCAGCTTTCACATTAGTAATGTTGTTCTGCACCCGAGGACATTTGCATCATCACCTGCAAAAAACTTGTTGATGTTGTTGCTGAAGTGCAGAAAAGCCTGTCAGTATAGCATCCACTTCCTTTTTTACACCAGATGCAAACCGTACTCAAGCACACATGTGTACAGTGCACAGTGTTCACAGTAATCAGTCAAACTGGACTTTGAGGTCAAATCTACTCTGATGCAGTCCAGGTAAAGCTGTATCTCAGTTACCTTTTTTTCATTTTTATGAACTGTATACTGTTAATAATGTACACTAACAATTTCTACTAATATTTAGAGGTGCAACTAACTGAAATTTTCTCATTAAATGATGTGAGAAAGACATTCAATTTAAAATCATATCAAATCCTCATATTTGAGAAGCTGAAATAAAAGAACACGAATAAATGCATTTTGCTGGAGCCTAAACAATTAGGGGTGCAACGATTTAGCCGAGAACATCAACCTTGTTGACTGCAATAAAAGCAAATTTACCCATTTACCCCTGGCCACGGCCGATGTTTGTTGTGTCGCATCAATTTCAATCAACCGCATATTTCATAATGAATATTTCTTTGTTTCCCAAACACAAAAGAGAAATAAATACCAACAAAAACAAAATAAACATCTACAAATTATTATTCATCGGCCCAGAATTTCACAGATGGCGCATCATCAAAATTGTTGCCCATTAAAATTCTGTCAGTCAACTAATTGATTAATTCATTAATTGTTCTGGTTCCACTAACATTTAGTGTACTATTTTTTGCAGCTTGTATACAAGAAAAAAAACGTCTTTTACCATTTTATTTCTGAATCCCACTGTAAATTAAACTTCACGTTAAATCTTTGTTAAACAAGATGGTTCACCATTCCCAAATGATTTATATTTTTTATACAGTCGTGAGCAGCTCCCCCATTTCCTTTGTGCTTTTTCTTTCAACAACTTATACTCGAAAACTTCAAGTATATGTAATTTCACTTTCCGGTGTGAATATACATATCTAAAGCCTGCTGCTGAACCTCTCCAGCTTTTATTTATTTTGTAATATGGATTTTGATACGATGCAGCTTGCTGTACCCTTCATGACTCAATGAATCTAACTTATAGAGGAAATAATGTTGATAGGTCACACCTGGCAGATAGGCCTACCTGATCTGCTTCATGAGGACACTGTTTGACCCTTCGCTGCAGCAGATTGGTACATGTGTCTCTGCTTTGTCTGTCATGAAGCAGTTTTCACTGAACTGCCCTTTAAATGTAAATGCCAACCTGCTGCTGCTGTTATCACCATGATCTGGACAAAATCTCAAAATGCTAGTTGAAGCTGTGCTTCAGTTATCTCAGTGGATTCTTCTTTTTTCCCCCTGGGCACTTCATCTCTGCTACATCATTATCTGACAGCCGTACGTGAACTTTTTACTGTCTATTTTCAGCTCGTTCCCCACGTGAGTCATTCCACATCTCCAGCTTGAAAAAGGTCTGAAGGTCTGAAATCTTGACAGGCTGCAGCTACTAAATATAGACACGGTGATAAAAGATGTCTTAACTATAGAAGAGGCTGATTAGATAACTCAGCCATTGGAAGGTCTGGGTAGCTTTTCCTGGAATTTATCACTTGTAAATTAGATTTCTAGAAGGCAGAAGAGGACTACAGCCACAGCAGATCAAATCCTCAAGTCTGTGGTGACCTCTGCCTGGGCCACTTCTGTCTTTTAAACAGCTGTCAGTCTGATGAATTGCACTTTAACTCAGGTAGGAAAAAATGCACAAAGTAAGGAAAGTGACGGGAGTCGTGTTTTGTGACACCTGCCTGAGGACGGAAACATTAAACAGTAACAGTTGAGGTATGTTTGCAGTTGACTGGTGGTGACAGGCAGGCCAGAGGAGTCAAGACACGTTAGCACATGCTCTGAATGCTGCTCATCCACATCGCACATAGCAAGCTTCACCAACAGAGCCTATGTTGTTCTGAAAGCTCCCTGCACTTAAGTTAACCTCTCTGTTGAAACACTTTGGGTGTTAATTGAGTTCAAAAGATGCTGTTGTTGCACCCATGATGTATTACAGACCCTGAATCCTACACTTGTTGTCCACATGTAATGTAATGGAGCTGTATGTCTGCCTTTTCTCCAGGTGTGTCGTCCCGCGTCCCGGAGATCATGGCGGCGGGCACCCACTCCCCCGGAGGACCCAATGGTATAATCCGGAGTCAGTCCTTCGCCGGCTTCAGCACGCTACAGGAGCGACGCTCTCGGTGAGCAGAAATCTTTTACTGTTAATGTGTGGTCAGCAGACGTTACTCATTTCTGAAATAACAACTGAGGTCACGGTGCGATCGAACAAAGTTATTCCAAAACAAAGCAGCAAATTGATTTTCTACAGCCAAGTTTGAAGTATCACATCCTCAGAAATGGTATTGATTTGGAGTTGAAGCTCTTTGTTATGTTAATGGTCACTATTTTAGTACTATGTCAGCATTTAATGAGGGTCAGCAAAAGGATACTTAACAGTAGATCAGACATTAATGTGCGCTTTATCATATGGTGTTAGTAAAGGGGGGATCCGTTAATTTAGATATCCTCAAAAAATACTGGATCCTACATCCTCCATGATGCACCCACACCCCCAGTGTACAATCAGGCTTTTGTGAACTCCCAAACCAAGATAAGCCTGATGAGATCATTAGGGTTATTTTCACAGACTATAGCTCCTCCGGAGCCAAAGAAAACATTATTTAACAGACTTTACAGGCAAGCTTGTGCCCCTTGTAACAAGCACACTGATCTTCATGTATAAAATTGGTGGATTGACCCTTTAAAACAAATAAGCCAATAGTTTCCATCATGATCTGTTTAATGTTAAACGTACTTCAAGGAATTTTAACTGGTTATGAAACAGTGATTACGTAGGTCATAGAGAGGCAACAGTATTAAATTGACAAACGACACCAGCTGATTGGCTGTTTCTGTGTAAATTATTCTTGATGTTGGCTAACGGGTCAGATTCTCCTCGAAATCAGATGAAATGATTTACAGCATGCAGATCAGGAGAGCTCATGTTTACATTTTCCCAAGCAAAGTTACATCAGGTTTGCTATTTAAAAAGACGCAGGAGAAGATTTATTTTCAGATCATTTTATTTTTGATGTTATATTAAGTGGTTTTATGGTGGAAACACAACAGTGAACTTCCAAAATCAACACAATAAGAAAGTTCCTTGTAGCTGCTTTAACTTTGTTGAAATTATTTTAGTCTTTCAGTTTAAACACAGTATTTCTGCAGAGGGTTAGGTCAGCCTCATTTGAAAACCTCAATAGATATTTCAAATGTTAAAAAATTATGGTCCAGCCCCAGTGTTTCATGCATTGTATTAAATAAGAACAACAGCTGCTCTTTTCATGAAATCAGCTGACCTGTAGGGCAAAGAGCAGTGACGCAAAGTCCTCTTTTTTTTTAGGTAAATCGTATTATTTTTTACTTAACTTGTGACTTGTCCTCAGATGATGTGCAAAATGTTAAGTAACCCTAGTAACTTCACTGCCAGTCATGGTACCTGGTGAATGTTGTTGGAAAAGACAAAACATGAAAAAGACTGATGTTCAAGCAGACAGAATTTTAGCTGCCTTCACATTGAACTTGTGAGCTTGCTGGGAAGTCGTGTACATGATTCACTTTTTGGCGTTTGAATGATGAAGTCATAAGAACACAGCTCCTAGGCAACGGCATCGTGGTCGCTAAACCTGCTGATGTCTAGAAGCCACTGAGGCTAACAATTTAGCAAGCTAATGACTGGTTAACATAATATAGGAAATTTAAAGGCATTATGTTGGGAATGTCAAAAATTAGACAAAAAATTACGTGACAAACTGAATGCGACTAAAATTACGATATATTAACAGACCATCCACACGTCAGAACTTGTGAACTCTGAGCCTTCAGAAAATTTCAACCAGCAGAGGTTGTGACTAGCATAAGAGGCGGGCGTTCATATGGACTCTTCTTGTGAACATGGTAAAAAATGACCCCATTTGAAGGCAGCATTTAAGAAAAGGGCAACAACTCATCTCTTCAAAACTATTCTTACATTTTTGCACAATACTTTGGCTTTGAAATTAAAATATGTATCTGAGTCTGTGCCCTAAATACCCCTGTAGGTAGAGAACACCCCTACCTGCCTCACACGGTGTTGGCATTAACATGACTTTAAAATTTGTTAAGAAGTCCTACAAAAATGTTATTCGCTTTCCACTTTAGTGTTTTTTTGTAAAATGTCCCATTTTAGAATCCAATCTCTGTAACTAGACCTAGATTAAAAACATCACTCACAGAGACAGAAGGAATTTACTGACTCAATAATCCGAACTTCATGGCGTTCAGCGAGCTGCAGCAAGTCTCAAGATCCAGTAAAGGAGCTGAATTCTCAAGGGGTGATCAGCACTCTGTTGCATAACCACTCAGTTTCCTGATATTTCTTTCATTTGTAGCCAGATGTTAGAGATTGATAAGAGTTTTATCTGTGTTCCTGCTTCTTTGACTCATCTGTGACGGCTCTCACTCACTCCATCATCACAAGACAAAGCCCTCTCACATCCCAGAAATATCTCATACGATCTTTAGGCTTTCAGCTGTCGATGCCTGGTCCTTTTCAGCAGCCCCTCGTCCTGCTGAGAGAACCTGTTTGAAGATGGTTCCTCCTCTTTTCTCCCTGCTCACATAGTGAACGGGGTAATTGGTTGGAAGGACTCGGGTGTGTAGGTGACTGACAGCGACCGACAAGTTACCATTCTGATAATGAGCGAGGTGGAAAGGGACAGAGATGCGGCTTCTGAGGCCACTGGAGTGTGATAGTGTATGTCTACGTCACTGAGCGAGGACTGTCCATGTGTGTACCCATGTGCATGTTTTGTGTGCATTTACGCATGCATGTATCCTGCAGACCGTGCAGTTTGTGTGCAAGGCTGCAACTCCATAATTATAAGTTGGTATGGAATTGTGTTTGCATCTATGCATATGTGTGTTTCTGTGTGTTTCCCTGCCAAGAGACCCTTCTACACTACAGCTTGCGTGACCCCAAGGCTACGCAGCGCTCTCATTCAGCGGTGCCCTACATTTGTGGCAGCTTAGCTCAACTTGTGCTGCGTTCACTGGCACGCGGCAAGACGTGGCGCATTCCAGCTTGTCGAGCGCTGGAATTGGTTGTCGCCGTGTCCCTGAGATGACTCTGGGATCATTTCATTAAGTCTGGGGAAATGTCATTTGTCAGCTAAATCTGTAGTGGTTTTAGAAGCCGAAATGTGCAGGAGCGGGTGAGATGCGAGTGACCTAAAATGGGTTGAAGCGAGGGGAGACAGACTTGTGAGGTAGCTATAATGTAGAGAAAAATTGATTTTTTCTTCATTTCAACATAGAAAATAGGCTTAGACATGGTGCTGAAACCATTAATGAAGTTCCCAATCAATAATTGTGATACACCGATTAATTTTTACTGATTTATCAAGCAAAATGTCAAACATTTGCTGATTTTAGCTTCTTAAATGTGAAGACTGGCTGCTTTTCTCTGTGTTTTATATGATAATAAATTGAGAAGTTTGGGGGTTTTGCACTGTTGTTCAGAAAAAAAGCTATTGGAAGACTTTACCTTGTGCTCAGAGATATTGTGATGGGCATTTTCTCATTTTTCTGACCCATAGTTTAATCTAAAAACAACTGACAGATGAATTAATTCTGGAAATAATCATTAGTCGCAGCCCTGCTTGGACATCAAACATCAAGATATGGAGAAATGATCTGTGTGTGGGTAGATCAGGCTTGCACATTTTTAGAGCTGCAACAACTAATAAGTTAACTGACAGATAATTAGTCCATCTACAGACATTTAAAGCTGTGGTAATGTAAGCAGTTCATTTTGGTGTCAGTGGAAAAAGTTCTATATTAACCTTTCACCATAATGTAATTCAAGTGGTGTGATAGAAAACTAGACTCCTGCTTCTCCTCTTGGCTCTGTTTTTAGGTTTTAGAAAATCTGGTCTGTGATGGGAGACCAATCACAGATCAGTAAGATAGTTGAGTCTCAGCCCCAAAATGTCAGTATGTGACGACCTGAGAATGAGACTCAACAAGCGAAGGAATCTTCTAATCTTCTTCTTAGGAATCAGTTGCTGCACCTTTAATCTAAAAGTAACAATTTTTCATAATGGATTAACTGTTTTTAATCAAAAATACCACTTACATTTGATGGTTCCAGGCTCTCAAATGTGAGAAATTGAATACTTTGGTGTATTGGTCTGTTGGTCAGACAAAAAAAAGGCATATGATGACTTAACTTTTGGATGAGAGAAGTTGTTAATGAGCATTCTTCATGGTTTTCTGATGTTTTATAGTCCACACAATTAATTCAAAAGGTGAAAAAATAATCACAAGATAAATTCGTAATGAAACAATAAGTTTCAAGTCTTCAAACTCAAGTCCCCACACTGTTCTTTGTGCAACTTCAAATGTCGAACGAAGTTGAAAGTTTTTGACCTGCACATTTTGAATACTGCAGTTCATTCTTTGTTGACCGCCTCATAGTTTTTGTACGCAAATTATTTTTAGCATTTTTTTTTCCAACTGGAGTTTCCAAACATTTAAATGTTCTTCATGGTTCCCTCCTGCAACTTGCTGTCAGATTGAATCTTGGGAATTAAGTGTTGACTTGCTGAGACTGAATATCATAAACATGAACTGATTCAGGACATGAAGGGAATGGATTGATTTGTGGACTCACACAAGGTCTTTAAGTCTTTTTTTGTTTTTTGTCGAGCCTGTGTTGCTGCCTTTTATATAACTATATAAAGTATAAATGACTAATTAAATGTTTAAGTCAATCCACGTTTGTTCGTGTCCCTCTTTGAGTCAGTCACAGTGATGTTGGTCAACTACTGAAGGACTGTGGGGAAGAGGGTGACGAACGCTTGAATGTCATTGATTGCCGGCAGTGTGATTGTGCCTCGGTGTGCGTGTTTGTAAGTTCACTCCAGCAGAAGATAAATGGCAGCCTTACACTGGTCAAACACAGAAAGTGGGGGGTGGGAAGCACATGTTTGCAGATATGCCTGCATACTTGTGATTTAGCACGGCCCTGTGATTGATGAAGAGGTTCACCACTCAGATTACACTGCAAGCTTGTTTGTGTGCATGTTTGACAGGTTTTTGGTGACTGTATTTGAATAATATTTGGGTTAAATGTGTCAGTCCTGTGTGACTGAGTTATCTCGGTGTGAACAGACACGATGAGCCCCCTCAATCAGGCAGATGAGATGAATTCATGCTGAAACTGGCCCAAGGGCATGTTCAGGATGCTGTAAAATAATACAAAACATTCATCTAACACTATATTATTACAAGTAGCTGCAGGCCTTGTTATCTGAAATCTGTGGAAGTCCCTTGCTAAATATTTAACATGAGATGTGATACTGTGAACCAGGGACCCCCCCTCAGATGAAATTGAGAAAATGCAACCTCCTCAATTCGATTTGAGGTGCCATAATTAAGTTTTAGATCTGCAGTTTCCACAATTTGGGGATTTGGGGAGATGTAAACAGGAACTTTGCTGTTGCCATGGAGCCAGTTAGTTAGCTGTGGGCTCCAACATGAGCGCCTTCCTATCTGCTTGTATTTGTTCACATTTTGACAAACTGGTTATATTAAAAGTTTGCTGAGTTAGCAATTAGAAGTTTCTGTTTGCAGTCTACACATGGATATACAGGCAAGTTTCACTGGAATACTTTGAAACTGAAGAAAACTTTAAAACATGACGATTCTCAGACAAGTTCTGCAGTTATAAACAGTAGGGATATAACAGTGGATTGAATATCATGATATCGTAATAGAAAAATGCCTCAATACAGAACTATGATGATATCTATCGAGATATTACATGGATAATTATTATATAAAATGACTGACTGCTACTGATGCATTGTTTTTGTCTTGCAATTGTATGTACATAATTTAAACATTCATTGCCCAAGGCAGTTCATGCCTATTTTTGCACAGGCTTAGGTCATGGCTGGCTTATTGTATTTCATTGAAATAAGGAAATAAAAGGAAGGAAGGAAATAAAACCACTTTAATTTAAAAGGAAAAATGAATTTTTTTTTGTGTTCAGGTTTGACATAAAGTTAAAACTTTTAGTGTCCTCAGTAGATGTTTAGATGAAGATGGTCCTTTATCCAGCTTTTTCTGTAAAACATCGTGAATCACAATGTATCTTTCGATTTAGAAAATGATTTTCAACATCATTGCACAGAAGAAAAGAAAAGAAAAAGAAAATTCCTGCACACAGGGGACCCTCTTACTAATGTGTTTGTGTGTTTCTTTGTGTGTGTGTAGGTGTAATTCCTTTATGGGGAACTCGGCAGTACAGAAGAAGCCTCAGTCGAAGCCAAAGAAGCCCCACCTGTCAGGACACAAGGGAGGCAGCAGCTCCAGAGAGCCGCAGCCCAAAAGACTGGAGGAGGTTTACACGGCGCTCAAACAAGGCCTGGAGTGAGTAACCCACACAAACCTACAGTGTGTGTACACACACTTCAATCCGTCAAGCAATGACAAATGTCTTCCTCTGCTATACATAAACTCATCAAATGTTCCAGAGTAATTTATTTTTAAGTTAGTGTCACATCTGTGGTTTCATTCCATAAATGTTAGTAATCTGGGCCTTTAACGTGTACATTAACAGCCCGTTTTCTGCTGTATATATTTATATAACTGCACAAATGTTTATACACTAATGTGTTTACAGCATATTGCTGTCATTATGTAGGCTACATATGTTCTTGTGTGGTGCATTGCTGAATTCTACTGCTTTTGCTGTGATGTTTTAATTACCTTCACATTTATTTATAACATTTAATCTTTTCGAATTTATGTTTCCCTTTTCCTCCATAGTGAGTATCTTGAAGTTCATCAAACAGAGTTGGACAAACTTATGTCTCTCATGAAGGACATGAAGAGGAACTCTCGCCTGGTGAGAAGCAACACATCAGTTTACATACAAGCAGCAGTTAGTCCTGCCTCACCCACATCTTAGAGACATGTTAGAGAATATTCTTATTCACTTTCTTGCCAAGAGTTAGATGAGAAAATTGGCACCACTCTCATGTCTGTACTGTAAATATTAAGTTACAGCCAGGAGGCAGTTAGCTTAGCGTAGTATAAAGACTGGAAACAAGGAAACAGTTAGCCAGACTCGATTTCAAGGTAATAAAATCTGACTTCTAGCACCTTTAAAGTTCACAAACTAACAAGTATTAACTCACTGATAAATCAGTCAAAGCTTTGGAAGTCAGAGCCAAGCCGTTTCCCTTTCTTTGTGGGGTGGCTATTGCTAAGCTGATGACTAAGCTAATTGCTAACTAACCACCTGCAGACTCTAGCGTAGGTGCACGAGAGCGGCATGGATCTTTTCAGCAAGACAGGAAATTATAGAATAGATAGAATAGAAATACTTTATTAATCCCTAGTATATTTCCCAAAATGTCAGCCTGTTCCTTTAAAGAAAAGTTACACATGTAAACGGTTAATAACTTCTCCTCAAAATCACTGTTGGTTCCATCATGTATACTTACCCAGCTTGTTCACACTCCCAGTGTATCAAATACAGCAGCTTGGTCAGTGACCCCGTGCTTCAAGCTATGTTATGTTACATCTGTAAACCTACGGAAATACAGTACTTTTAAAAATCCAAATCATGATCTTTCCCTAAACCAAGTAGTTTTGTTGTGTAATCCTAACCAAGTAGTTTTTGTGCCTTTATTTTGAAAGTCTAAGCAAATGTTGCATATTCATTATTGCCAATTCAACCTCAGAGCCCAGCATGAACAAAACTGATGCTAGAAGGGTACCTGCAGCATCATGTTTGACAGGTTGGGAGTGAGAACATGTTGGCTTACCTACTGTTGCTTGTATCTGTGTATGAAAGCAACAAGAACAAAACTTTTGGCAGCTGGAATCACTTTTAACATCATGAATTTACACATGGCAACAAACATTTTGATTTGCTACAATTCACACAATCTTACACTCACACATATTATACACATACAGAGTCAAGGCTGCCACTGGAGATGGTGTTTTAATAGGATCTTTCCTTTGATGCTAGAAAACTATAGTCTGCTTTGCATTACTTAAGCAGTGTCAGCTGTGCTGTCTTTCTGTACTGACTGTGTGATTGTGTGTGTTTTCTCTCTCCAGGGAGTGCTCTACGATCTTGACAAGGTGAGTTGACGGAGGGGAGGGTCTACTGTAACAACCAGTCCAAGTTTGATGTATGGTGAATCTTTGATGTAAAAAAAAAAAAAGAAAAAGAAAAAGACTTGAAGGAGGGAGAAAAAACTGCTAGAGGCAGAAAAATGAGGGAGAAAGGAGAGAGAGGCTGATGGGATTGAGGAATAATGCAGGAAAAAGGATGAAAGAGGGAGAAAATGTGTGATGGTACAGGAGAAGACAGCTTGAGAGGGATAAGCTCTGAGACATTTGCATATAAAACAACACATACCATTTAACTTAACATTTTACCAACCTGTGACATACATTTAATGATCTAGAGTGATCACAAATGTCACTTTTTTGACATGTAAGCTGAGGCTTGCACACTGTGCCTCATTAGATCCTATGGTATGGACATATAGACCATTATGTTGGCAGCTTTAACCATATGTAGCCATGTTCTCACAGGCACTAAGAAATGACTGTGCTGTCTCTGTCTTTCTGCAGCAAATCAAAACCATCGAGAGGTACATGAGACGTCTGGAGTTTCACATGAGCAAGGTAAGAACGGATGTGAAGGACTGATATCAGATGAGAAGAGACAAGTTGTTTGGAGTCTTTAGTCTCATTTATTTTCTGCATTTCAGTGTTCCACTTAAGCATCCATTAAGTGTTGAAGGTTTTACATCTCGTACCTCTTTTCTCCTTAAGCCTCTTCATATCCGTAACATCCACGCAAGCCACTTAGAAACAACAATACTGGAGCATATTTCCACCTCTTTTAAAGCAATCCTTTGACATTTTGAGAAATACACGTATTTACTTCTGAAGAGTTTAATGAAAAGATTGATACTACTTTTATATCTGGGCCTTGTGTATGAAACTACAGCCATCAGCGAGGTTAGCATAGAAAAGCATGACTTAGGAAGACTGGAGGCAGATAGCTTGGCTATGTCTGAAGGTAACAAAAGGTATCAGCACCTCTTAAACTTACTAATTAAATTAATTTATTAATCTGTTCAAAAACTAAAGTGTAAAAACAAATATTTCATGGCAATGAAAGAACCACACAGAGTACCAGCACAACAGGAGAGCATAAACACTGGAAACGGGGGAGCAGCTGACTCTTTTTGTACAGATTAAACTAAAGAGGTATACTAGTTAGTTAGTTAGTTAGCTAGCTAGCTAGCTTTACTTTTGAATGGAGCCAGGCTAGCTGTTTCCCCCTGTTTCCAGTCTTTTTACAGCTTCTGGCTGTGGTGTCAGTCTTGCTCACCTAATGCCAAGCAAGAAACCAAAATAATCTTATTTCTCAACATCTCAAACTGTTTCTTTAACTCACTATTCCAACAAACTGGCAGTAATAATTGCCCACAATTTTCTCACTTCCAACACGCACTTCATGTTGAGTTTTTGTTGTTATGCTGCATTGCAGTCAAAGTTGGGCGTGGGAATTTCCCAGCTGAAATTTCTTCCGACTTCGAAGTGTTCCAGGTGCATGATGTCTAATATAAACAAAAAACATGACTGTATGTAACAAAGTGTCCACGCAGTTGAACTCCTTGCATATATAAACGAAACAGAGGAGGGAAAAACTAAGCATGAGTTAACAGATGCCATTTTTTCTTTCTTTTTTTTACACTGTTTTGGCAGCATATTTTAATTTAATACAGCAAATATACTTTATGTTGCCATTCAGCTGATGCTTCACAAGGATAAGAGGTAGATTTATATAACATTATAAAACACAGGGATGTATAGCAAGATTAACTTGAAAATCAATGAAATTATATAAAGTAGATTGGTTGAATAAATAAAAAGAAAATAAACTATTTTGCATGGTGGAGTACTGAATTAATTAAGCAGTCTCCCAGCCTAAGGGAAGAAGCTGCTCTTCAGTCTGGTGTTACGGCAGCAGACACTCCTGTATCTCTTGCCGGACAGCAGCAGGGTGAACAGGCTTTGGCATTCATTGTACTTTTTGTAGCAGGAGGTTGGAAATTTTTGAGTTCTGAGTATTCTTGAATGTAGTATTAGTCCACGCTCCACTGAAGTTTCCTTCAGGAAGGATTTTTTTCTGCCAGGTTAGGGTCGTGTTCATGCTCTTCTCTGGTTCATGTGCTGATGTATTGGGGAAGTGTCCAGCTGTTTAAATGCCAGGTGGGGAAACTTTTTTCTTTATCCTCCTTTGTCGCCTCCTCTCTGGTTGCCAGTTGGGGACATTAATCCCCTGCAAGGTCACACAGCTCTGTGACTTTTCTTCCACATCCCCTTCTGTAGTCCTATAATGGTCTCCCACACTGTGCGTCAAATCAGACGTGACGGCAGGCAATCAGAATACACACACCCAAACAACAGCGCGGCTCCAAAGCTAACCATGGTTACCCGAAGACGGAGCCTTTGAAGTCCTGAGGAGCGCAGCAGAGCCACCTATTGGGTGACCTTAACCCTTTATGTTAACATGCATCTTGACAGACAATAAAAGCTCACCTTCAGATGTCCATAAACAAGCATGTACAAATGGCGGAAGACACAAAGAGCGTGTTTGGACAGATTTGTAGCTCAAGTGTTTCTGAAGGGTTGAAGACGACTGTGTATCTGGGTCAGGGTGGTTACTAGGCTACAGTGAGGAGCAATCGACAGGGTGGAGATAGAAGAAAGGTCTGATGAGAGTGAAAACAGGTGAGGTTGTGTTAGAAACTCAGGATCTGGATGAATACTCCACTTTGACTTTGGTTACAAAGAAAAAACACGAGCGGATCCAGTGCTTGTTCAGTCTTGTGAGGTTGTCACAGGATGCAGTTAAAACAAACACACACTCAGAGCCCTCTCTACTCCACATCCAACACGGAGCTCTTCTGTTCTTTCAGGCTCTGTGCAAAAATAGATTTGAATGCACTTGTAAATATTTGAAAGAGCGACTGATTTATCTTGTCAGGCAGGTAAAAAGCCTCAAAAGTCAAAGCGTAGCTAAAAAGTCATTTAAATCTTGCACTCTCTGTGCTCTTTCATTCTAAATATACACCAGTATATTTACTAAACCCTCGTCTTTCATTGACTGGCTGGAGATGAAATAGCTTAAATATATTCTCAAGCCTTTGTATTGAGAATTGAGTTTTCCCTTGGCATCTCTGCAACAAACAGTGTTGTTTTCCACAATTAGACTACAAGGATTAGTTCTGTAGTGAAGCACGTATCCTGACTTTTTCTAAAAGAGGTACGATGCTCTGAAAATGTTGGATGCAACCGCAAATGTCAGTTTTGTAGGACATTAAAGTCTTTATTACTTTCAATATTCATTTTAAGTGTTGCACAAACTGTATGTGTTGAATTGAATAGCCATTTTAGTGTAAAGCTCAGTAGCAAAGAGAAAATGTGTGTCGGAGTGAAAGTGAGTAAAACTAATGCCAGTGCCAAGTCAACTAGCAGCCTTGATGCCGCCTGGCTGCCCTGTAACAGCTATTGGCTTTACACACACACACTCACACTCGCACTCACTCACAGGACAGGTCCATTTTCCAAACCTCAGCATCAGCAGATAGCTATTGAGTGAGATCAATTGTTGAGTGTACAGTAAGAGAATCGGTCAACCACAAAAGCATCGAGGTCAGGAAATTAAATCACACACACACACACACACACACACACACACGCTAGCCTCATCCTTACATAAAGAGTGGCTCCAGTTGTTGGCTGATGCTGTGGTACTTACAGCAGGTTCATTATTGGCCTTTGACAGAGCTCTTATACTGTTTTTGTTTTATTGAGTTTGTCAATTATTACAAAGTTATCAGGTCTATTAGTTATTTTAAGACAGTTTAGTATATCTGACAAACTGATAGTGTATCTCTCAGACTGATATATCAGCTGATATTAGCTCAGTGTTGTTTATCATATAGGTGTATATGTCAGCTACTAAGTAACAAGAAACATCAGTGTAGGTTTGAGCTCATTTAAGCCCCTTTTCTGTACTTGTGCTGGCTTGGCTTGACTCAGTTTGACTCATTTGTCATGAGTCAAGTGGCTGTAAAACATTTAATTTCCTAGAAATTCTTCACAATAAAAGTCCCCTGTTATTTAAAAGCTTTTAGTTTGAAGCAGCAGTATCAGGACATGTTTGGTTTTCAGCAGCAGTGACTTAATACGATTCCTTCCAGCTGAAAGTGAATATGAAACAGTAAAATAGAGCAGGTACTGAAAGTACAAACAGCGACACAGGAGAGGAACTTCAAATGACAGGGATTGTTAGAAGCTACAAAAGTACTGAGAGCTGAACACACAGAGACTTTAAAATACTTCTTTCTCTCAACTTATGTCTTCAAAAGAGCAAAGTGTTGGAACACACCTTTGTTTAGGGGGGGGCGAGGTCATCACAGGTTGCTTTGGTCAGCAAGACATCACTGCAACCTGCTTGGAGGCAAGTCGAGCAAGCTTTGGTCCCACTCAGGAGATGGTTCTTTTTAGGTGCAACTTGGATGCTATAAAACAGGTGATGGAAATGCAATCCCATGCAGCATGGTTTGAAATTACAATGGAAAGCCGTAATAGAAACAGTGTCATTGTTATATAGTCCTGCTCAGTATGTATCTTTGTCACAATTAAAACAAAAATAAATCTAAGATCAAATATCGAGGATCTGTATAAATATTGTTTATGTTGTGTGTTATTATTTCAGTATGCTAATTGTGGCCCAACCAAGATGTAGGACAGGGCTAAACAGGAAGTACATGGAGGGGGAACGACCATCACCTTTATATTTATTCATTTGTATCATGAGACAGAGTGATGAGCACTTCAGAGATTAAAATTGATGACTCGGTTGAGTAATATGCAGGAAATTGACAGCAATGAACTCCTGTGTGCAGGATGCCAGTACCTGATATGAAAATTAAATTAGATCATCGGTCAGTAAGTATTTTGTCATTAAACTGAGTTTATTTCAGTGTCTTACTCATACTGTGCGTATAAAAGCAAAAGCAGCACACGTGCTTTACCTCATGTCTGAACAGGACAATAAAAAAGTCCTCACAGTTACATTTTCGGGTCTATTCAGCAGCTGTGAGCTACAATAAGTGTGTACATGTTTGTCAGCATTAGTGCTCAGGCGCAGGCGTGTCTCTTTGTGCAGGACAGCTGCCGTGAGCGATGACTTAACAATCATCCATCAGCAAGTTGTTAGTGTGTGTCTGTGCGTGTGTGTGTGTGTGAGTCACATCAGCCTGGTCTTTTGTTCCTGTTCTGCTGCTGGCTGCCTGCAGATGTCCCAGCAGTAATTGGCACACATGGAGGAAGCAGGTGGCACAATACAACCCCTATGATGTCCTGCTTGGAATAGGGTCTATGGTCTGTGTGTGCGTGTTTGCCACTAGTGTCAGCATCATTAAAGAGATGAGTGACAGAGATCGAAGGTGAGAAGAGCAGAAGGCTGCCAGGCGCGTCTTTCTTCCCCCGAGACAGAGAGAAAATTTGTGTTTGTGTGTTAACCATGTGCCAAATTCAATCCAAAACGAGTGTGTGGATACTTTGCATGCGATTATTTTTAATATAGGGCCATTTTGGTTTCCCTTCTTCTCTTGAATGCTAATCTTGCCACCAACACACACACACACACGCCCACAGTTCCCCACTGAGGGGCTTGTGTGTTTGATGTTGTTTGATGTGGCCCGCCTATTTTAATCTGCTTATAATCACTCGCCCCCTGGCAGAAAGTGTGCGTTTATGTGTGTCAATGTGTGTGTGTGTGTGTGCGTGCGTGTGTGTGTGTGTGCACCATTATCCTACAATCCAGGATAATGGCCATATCTTAAGAGGATTCCTGCCATATCCTTAAGATTCTCTGCTCACATTTAAAATCCCACAGTTTAGAGTCAGATATACAGTAGATACAGTGAGAATCCTTTAAAACTTACAATAAAAATCACCACTGTTACCTCTGACTGCTGTCAAACCACCAAAAAGTCATTATTTAGTATTTTTACCAGGATTAGTTAGAGAGGGACTTAGAAATACAAAAAATGAGAGCTGGAATGGTTTTTTCTCCCTTAATTGATGCGAACACAATATTATCCTCACCCTGGGTATAATTGATTTCCCCAATAAAGATTTTCCCATAATCCCTCACTGGGTCTCTGAGGCAGACAGGTTTTGTCATCCTGCTTAGCTGTAATTAATACAGGGACTCTGTCCAGTAAGGGACTGAATTTAGAATAAATTTACATTTAATATCTTGTCACAGCTGCTACGAGTTAATTAAGAAGGTTCAGGTGTGTTTTTATGGGATGGTGAAATAGCCCTTTAAATGAGCATGTAAATTAATCTGCTACTTATTTTCATGATTAATTGTTCAATGTTTTATAATAATAAGAATAAGAATAAACTATTAAGTATAGCACAAGAAATGCAGCCCAAATTACTTTACAACAGAGATATTGCATAAACCAACTGCTTCAAAGCAGAAAATGAACTTAAAAACTGGGAAAAATGTTAAATTAATGTAAAATTAGTGGAAAACAAAACCAACTTGATTATGACAATAGTAAAAATAAGATAAGATATATATATAATAAAATAAGATAAAGATGAGATCAGAATATATGGAGTGCATCATCATGACAATGAGCATAAAATCAATGTAAAGTATGACAGAGAATAAAACACACTCGACAATACTAAAATAAAAGTAATACAAAAATAAAGATGTAAACTGAATACATAGAATGCATAACATAAGGTCGGAAAATAAAACCCACTGAATAATTTGGTCTTTCAAAACAGGGAAAAAAATGTCCGTTACCAGACCCAGACGTCTTCAAACTGCTTGTTTGAGTCCAAAACCCCAAAATATTCAGCTCACTGTCATGGAAAACTAAGAAAAACAAAAAGTATTGACATTTGAAAAGCTGGAACCAGTGAATTTCAGCTTTTTGGGGGGTCAGATTACTTTGAAATATACCGAATACCATTTAATGAAAAAAAGTTTCTCATTTTAAAATGCCATATTTAAACACGTAATCAAAAATGTAATCCTTGTAATAGCAATCTAAATGCTATCTGAGCTGATTATAGTTTTTGTTTTTTTTTGTTTTTTCTGATTCTGATTACATAACCCTGATTACATGAAATTCATTACTACCCAACACTGTTTTGCCCACAACATGAACAATTAATGGATTAGTTACATTGTTGCAGATTTGCAGAATTAATCTGAAACTCATCATTTCACCCAGATTTTTTTCATTTGACAGTGTTCCTGTGATTTGTTTGATCCATCTGAACATATTTCTTCACTAACACAAAAATTCGGCAAGACAAAATAAATGAAAGATTAAATACACAGTCAGGAACTGCTCCATAGGATGCCAGATATAAACTATATGCCTGTCAGTATTTGGGTGTTGATGTGTGTATCCAGACTCAAAGGTAGACATCATTATTGTTTCCTTCTTCTGTTTCCACACTCTTTGTATATGTTTTTTGTTTTTTTTAATCACGCGTTTATCCATCTGCCTGTGTTGAGGTTTTCTTTGTTTGTGTTTTGCGTTTTATGTTTCTTCATTTTCTGGGGTGAAATGTGCCCGAGGCGCGGCAATATGCTGATGGTCATCCTCTGGAGTGTAGCTTGGCTGACCTTCAGAAGGACATTTCCTTGAAGGCAGCGAGAGGCTATTGTAATTGGGGGCAGAAAAATAGCTTAATTAGCTGATAATGGTATGATTACTGAGTGCCTGAGAAGAATGAGGGCCATTCATCAGCCCCAGTTTGTGACGGCCCAGTTCTGTTACAGAGGCACATACAGTAATTTACTCCAAATGAATGACTCATTGTAGTTGTGTACTCATTTATGTGAGTACAGTATTGTAGTATTTCTTGATTTGATCAGTGCAAAAGTTCACATGGATGAATGTGTGTTTCTTTTGACTTCAGTTCATGTTTTGTAGCAAACAATCACGGATCAAAGCTGCCGATTGGTGGCTCCGACCCAGCTCCCTGCCAATCAGAGAGCAGAGAATAACAGTTGTGGTTGGAGAGTGTTTTACAGCTGGCTCAGCTCAGCTGCTGCAGCCCCGCCACATACACCACATACCACAGACAGACAGACGGGGCTGGGTCCCAGTCGGGGGTGGGGGGTGCTGAGGGGGCTGGTTGGTTTTAGGGGAGTGGGTTGGGTACTTTTTGTGTGTATTTGTGCCAAGATGAGTTATTATAGCATCATCAGGCCATGTTTCCCATCCTTTAGGACAGAAACATCCCCCTGCAAACCGCTTTCACTTTTTTTTTACTGTAAACCATCATGTGGCCACACACCCACAACAACAACGCACTCTCCATACACATGTAAACATATCCACGTACAGTCACAGAGTGTACTCTCACAAACATGCTGACCGTGTTCGCCGCAGACACAAAGATACACAAACAAACACTCAGAAAGGCTGTTAGGGCCCGAATGGCCCATTTTCTCCCACTTCTCCCTAATGAGAGCCATAAAGAGCGCGAGGCATCAATATTTCAGCGCTCTCGTCAGGCAGGCTGCAATATTTCCCTTTGATGAGGCTCATCAGAGGTGTTTTGTTTTGCCCGGCTGCCACTCCGATCATATGTGAATTCAGGCCAGAAAATCAGAGCGACAGGATGCTGGTAGATTGTGGTTTCTGGAGGAAACTAGTTC
>JAJHUR010130728.1:0-10534 GCA_027495735.1 Lutjanus campechanus | reverse complement strand
TTTTTTTTTTTTTTTTTTTTTTTTTTTTTTTTTTAATGTGAAAGAGTATTATTTACAGCGTTTGAATTGAATTCCCTAAAGCTTGGCTTGATCTCTTTGAGTCTTTTTAGCTTTTAAATGTCTTCCTCAATGAATTGTGTGTTGCAGTGGCTGTAATTTGGGGTTCCTTGCTGTTGTGGGCTGTATGGTGTACTGGAGACCTTTTATAATGTGAAACATATGGGGCCATTCTTGTGGAGCAGTCTATAGAGCTCCAAAAGAAACAACCTTTTTTTGTCCTTTGTTGACTTGTTTGGATTCCTCTGTAGATAGATAGATAGATAGATAGATAGATAGATAGATAGATAGAGGGGACATTTAGGATGGAGGCTTTCAAAACTGGAGAATTTGGCTTTTTCTTTGAGCTACAGCTGCTGCGTGGTATTCGCGGCCTTAGGGGCCAAGTTTCTCAGGCAGCCATTGTTGATGACATGTACAAGTGTCCTTACATCACAGCCCTCTTCTTCTTCACCTGAATATCAGTCCCTCCCCTTCTTTACCTGCTTGGAAATCAGACACACACCTGCATTTACACCCGCCCGGCCCGCGCACCTTCCTTTCATGCAACATAAACCATGCAGGTTGTTCTGAACATTTTGCAGGCTAAACTCTTTCAAGATTAGCTTTAATTACAGGCCCAGCAGTGAGACAGGAGAAACATTTTTTGAACTGGCAATTATAGCTTTTGTTGGTGGTTCTATTTTGAGGTCAGAGGCGTATGAACAATATCTGCCCCCTTCAAGGTGAAAGAAATGTGTCCAAAGTGTCAGTTTTTTTTGTCCATGATAACAGGCGGCAGTTACAAATGGTCACACTTTATTTTACACGACACAAAGAAGACGTAACAAGCTCTACTTTGTATCAAACTAGAAACAATATGTTCTTTATGAGACCCTTTAATGGACCCTTTGGACTCAACAACTATACTGCAAACTGAATTGAATTACTTTCCATAGTTAGACCCTGATTAGACTCTATTAGAGGGTAATTTGGGACACGTTACAGCAGATCTGAACCGTAAACTAAAGTGAAATCTCAAATCTTCTACTTAACACACAGCTTCTGCTGCTGATCCCGTGCAATTAGCTGAATAGCTGAGACCAATGTCTAGTTTTTTGATCAATCATATTATCTGCCTCCAGTACTACATGATTGCACTCATCTATAGACAAACATCCACTATTCCTCTACCTTTATCAGTTTAGCCTTTAATTGGTAAATCTGGTTCATATGTTGTTTTTAAATTGGGAAGCAGCAGTTGTGTAATTTCACTTAAGTTTACAGCACAGTTCTGTTTTAGTGTGTCCCAAATGACCCTCTAAGAAAGTTTAATAAAGAACATATTGTTTCTAGTTTTTGTCTAATCTGACAAGTACGGCTTGTCACGTCTCATTAGTGTACTGTAAAATAAAGTTCAACCGAAATGCAAGGTGTCAGTTTTTCCTGACTGATAAGAGGCGGTGATAACAAAGGACTGGATGAATGGGGATCCTGATAGTGTGGTTTGGACAGGTGGGTTGGCACAGGGTTGGGGATGTTGTGTACTGTAAGCAGCACACTGTGATCTAACCCTGGGAGGAGCAGCATGGGACGGAGCACTGGGGCATTTCACTTTGTCACAGCGGTGCCACGGCCACTTGGCTTGACATGTGTAAGCCATTAAAGAGAGAGGAGAGAAGGAGACCTGGAGAAAGAAGGAAGGAGAATGAAAGCAATAAAGGGGGAAAGAATGGCAAGAAAAAGAGAGATGGAGGGAATGAGAGAGCGAGAGTGGGAGCGTAATCCATTTTGGAACGCATTCCACTATGACCTTGGGATAGAGAACGGTAATTAGGGAGTACTTTTAGGAGCCTTAAGGGTGCACAGATTTGCTCCGAGCCAGGGCTGTCATTTTTATTCCCTTCATGAAAATGTGGGACAAATACACGTTAGAGTTCCAGGCTTGCTAAATAAACTTGCTAAAAATACCCAGCTCCCCCCCAATCCTGTGGCTTTTTCTCAATAGTTCTCATGGTTTTGTTTATTTCAGTTCCTCGGCAGTGAAAGGGTGTCAAAGCCACAGCACAAACATATAGAGCCCCTGACAGGAAAAGGACAGAACAAACTGTGGCCTTGTCCCTCTCTGCCGGGCCCTTCAACCGGCCTGTTACGTCACTGTGGACATGTTATCCCGCAGTATGAGGCCGCGCGCTCGTGCCAAGTATGAACACAAGGCGGTCTGGAACAGTGAAGCTGATGGTATCAACGTTATTAAGGTGGCTATTAGATGTGGATGCTAAATACCAAGTGGGGGCCACAGCCGCAGAGGACAAAGAAATAAGAAATCAGTTCTGGTTGTACAACTCCTGTCATCTGATGGAGTTGTAAACAGGCATGAATAGGTCTTTTCATGCGCTGGGCAAACAAAGAAATAAAGATAATTGGGGAAAAAATGGAGCTAAATTTAGTGAAAAATGCGTTAAGTTAAAAAAAAAACAAAAAAAAAAAACATCAATCCAGCATTCCCCCCGCAGGCAGCCAGACTTCCTGAAGCATTTATGGCACTTGAGGTGTTGCTCACGTTCGCAGACAAACAGCTTAGGAGATCATTAATCTGTCCAGAGTCTCCCAAAGAGACAGTAGTGTAAAAGTATGTGTAGCTACTTTTTCCATACGTGCAAAACAGAGCCAGTTCCTACATGCTGCTGGGTTGGATGAGCTTTATCACCCCACTTTAAATTCAAACTCTAATCATAGCGGAAGCAGCTCTGCCGTCTGTACCAGATAAAGTTTGGGTTGATGTGTAACGAGGCGTTTGGTGCTTTTTTTTTCTCTCCTTTATCAGTGCGCCCATTTTCATTTCAGACACATAATTTCAGTTTAATGGACCTATAAAAATATTTAAGCTGTCACAAAATGGAGGCTGTTGCCACAACACGTCAATCATAAACTTGAGGCCGGAGCCAACAGAAGCAATTCAGCTTGATTTCGGGACGTGAATGGGGAGGGGGGCGGGGGGCTTGATTGCTTTCATATGTGTGCAAGTGAAATGATTGTGGACATTTTTAGTTTTCTTTAATTGATTTAACAACACTAATCTGCAACCTACCCAGTTTTATTAGGTAGATTTAAATCTCTTATTTGGTAAAACTACATTAAAGTTTTTGTGGTTGCAGCATCTCCAATATGAAGACTAGATGGTGACATTTGGTGAGCAGGGAACAACAAATCAACAAGTCAAAACTGTGCAATTGTTCAAATTGCACAAAACACAACAAATTATACTCTTCAAGTAAAATATTTCAGAAATATTTCATTTCTACACTGGAAGTCCCCCGGACAAGCCAGAAACTTGAGGGGCGCTCAGTTCTGACAAAAAGTCGTCCCACAGATGTGAGACATTTTGGCTCAGTGTGGTGTTTTTAGCTAAATCACCGTTTCTCTCCTTGTTGCCTTTGCACAATGAGCTCAGCAGGAAAATCAGTCTTTTCATCTAAATCTCAGCAAGAAATCATCTCGGAAAGAAAGCATTTTCCAAAATGTCAAACTTAAGAAAAATCATTTAAAACAAATCTTTATATATATATATAATTGCAAAGCTTTTAGGCTTTTATGTTACCTATGGACAGAGCCAGGCTAGACATTGTCTTTATGGTAAGCTAAACTAACCAACTATTGTCACATTACTTTGATTTGTGGTTAATTCTGTATTGAGTAAAGATAAACATTTAACACAAACATTTTTGTAGTTGTGAAATAGGTGTTAAGTTTCATTCATAATTCATCATATTTAACCTGCTGAAAACTGCAGGAGTCCTGGTAAGACTTTGGTCTCTGATGGTAACTGATCTGATGGTGAGAATGTGTAATTTTTTGACATTTTACATACTAAACACTGAAGGATTAACACATATATGACCAAAATAAAAGTTATAGCCCAGATGTTAATTAAAGCTTTTCACTTTAGAGCACTCTTATCCTCATGTCATAACTGACGCTATCTTTTACCTTTAAACTTGTTAAATACATTTTTTCCTTCCTTCATGTGACACAGATACAGACTCTCTGTATCTAGTGTCTTTCACTGGTTTGTACAAGTATGTAAAAGCAATCTGGCATGATGATGGCCACACTGAGATCACTAATGGAAAACACAGTCGTGGAGTCTGTAGACATGTAGCAACCAGCCTAATCACATACAAACAAACTTTCACGTAGATGGACTTGGTTGTTGTGGCTCAACACCAGACCCAGCAGACAAGCATGCAAAGTTTTTGCCGACTGTTGTCACCACAATGGACTCAAAAATGAAAACATCTATGAGGTCACTGTTCACATGATTAGGCCATGATTTAACCCTTAGGGTCTGACTAACTGGTGTCTGGATTTTGAGACAGTTCGCTTTGCGGTTCATGTCCTATCAGATGATGCCGCTTTCATCTTGTGGCTCACCTGCTCATACAAAATGGAAGATTCCAGGGCCAGGTGACGGGTGTGGCTCCTGAAATAGAAACAGGCTTCATCCCAAATGCTTTAATATGCCTTCCCACTCTGTCTTTTCACTCATTAATGGAATGTTTGATCAATTTATTTTCAGCGTTGTTCTGCATAATTGAGAGAAAGGTATTTGGAGCTGGTCCCGAGTGTTGGTCATGCATGTGTGAACGTGGCTGACAGCACCCACGCAGCCCAGTCAAGCTCTTACCTGCAGGGGTTGGAGCTCGGGGAGCCAGACACACCCTAATCCCCCAACATCCTGACCTTAGTAAACCTGTCGCAGCTTGCCCACAGCAGACCTGGCAACCCGTTTTCTTGAATCTCTCCTCGTCTGCCACACTCCTCTACCAGCCTTGCTCTCACAGTGCCATGGGTGGGCTCAGGATTTGAGTTCCTTGGCACTGCTTATTCTGCCTTTGTGAGCTAATGCTGCGCCTCAAACCAGGAACAAAAGCAGTCAGTGCAAATTAAAGACCAATTATCTTTAGTGCGTGCTCAGGCAAGTCGCTCATGTTAGCTTGAATGATGAGTGGAGAAGTGAGAGGTCGAGTAGGAAAAGGATGTTGGTTGCCGCGGCGTTGTGCATGAATGATTCATGTGGAATTAATGAGCATCTAGTTGATATTTAAAAGGTTTATGATTCATTTTATAATGTGATACAGAGGCATCTTTATGGGTTGTATAGGAATGTTAATGAAAGGTGATTAATCGCCGTTAAGAATTTAACAGATTAAAATTTATTAGCCGACATTGTGTATTTTGGGCATCATTTCTCTGGAGCTCACAGGTTTTGTCAAGATTTGGTTAATCTATGTTGTTAATCTAGAAATGGCAGTAATTTTGCCCCATTTAACATTGCTTTGTTTGGCAGAACCATTTGTTGAATAAGGGCAGGCGCACAAGAGCAGCAATTTCAAGCGAGAGACTTATTGTTTTTTTTTTTCTCTGTTCATTTACTTTGCTTCATGAATTAATGTTTCACTTAGCTAATGTGCCCCTAGAACTTTTTATATAAAACTTAAACAGAGGAGGAGTGTCTTATTAGTTACTGATGATTAATTCATTATTTATTTCTAACATCTTAAACTATTAAATTAGGAAAATGCATACAAGTTGCAACCCTAGTCTTTGTTTAGTTTGAAATTAGTCATTTAGTCAGTTATTTATTAGTTATTTGTAAACATTACTACGCTGTCTTGACGACAGTAAGATGAGAAGATTGATATCAGTTTTATGTCCATCTGTTAAATATGATGCTAACGTCAGAGTAGATAGCGTAGCTTAGCATAAACACTGGAAACGGTGAAACAGCTCGCCTTGCTCTGTTCAGAGATAGCCTACGAGTATAATAGCACCTCCAAAAACAAACACTGTGGTTTTACAGGGTGTCATGTACTGCTCTGTGTCTTGGTATAAGCCAGTAAATAGGAAATTTCTATGCCTAGTTAATAGATTAGCACATAGCCCTCCTTAAAACCACAATGTGTTGTTACACTCTTTTTTTAAATGTGGAAATATGTGTTAATCAGTGAGCTTTTTGCCTACCATACACAAGAAGATTTTGAAAAAAATTGTAAAAGACTTAAGTCTGACAACCTCTCACATCTGAAAACAGTTTGTCAGAAGTCATGGTTTTAGGTCACTGACTCAAAGACAGCCTGGGGTGAGTTTTAGGACGACCTTACACCAAATGATTGGGACCACGGCACGCCTCCACTCCAGCAAGACTCTTATGATTTTACTCAGACATTCATAATTTGTCTGCGACGGTGAGATCCCTTCAAAAGTCGTTTGGTGTAAGGCTGGCATCAAACATATTTGCAGGCAGATTTTGTTACAGATAGAGCCAGGCTAGGTGTTTCCTCATCTTCCTCATCCTCACCATAACATTAGCTTGATTTTTCTACATAGGCATGGGACTGGCATGACTCTTTTCATCTAACTCTCAGAGAAAAAGTGCATAAGCATTTCCCAAAATGTGAAACTGTATAAAAAAACCTTTATAACAGTTCTTTATGCACATGATTGCAGTGCTTAAAGGCAGATTTTGTTACCTATGGTAAGCTAAGCTAATTGCCTGCAGTAATATTATCTTGATTTCTTCAACACAGACGTGAGAGTGGTATCAATCTTTTCATCTAACTCTCAACAAGTTTTTAAAATATCATTTAAAACTATCTGTTTCCTGTCTTTATGCTAAGCTAAGCTATCTGGCTACTGGCACTTACATTAGTTTGATTTTTACGGTATAGAGTGGTATCGGTCTTCTCATTTAACTCACGGCAAGAAAGCATGTCAGCAGATCTTTCTACTTTCTACTCATGATTAGCTTGTAGGACAAAGCCAGGGAAGCTGTTTCCCCATCTTTATAAGCTAAGCTAACTGCTACTAGCAAGAAAGTTAGGTTGACTTTTACTTTACAGACATGTGAGCGGTATCAATCTTTTTCATCTAACTCTGAGCAAAAAAAGTGCACAAGTCTTTCCCAAAATGTGAAATTTTTTAAGAACTCCTTGAAAACACATCTTTATACTGATAATTGTTGCACCAAATGGATTAATTAACATGTTTTCACACTCCTGGGTCACATGGAGGTTAAGTGTTGGTTAGATACTCTTCCCATCTCCAGTTAGCACAGTACTTTGACACTTCCAAAACATCACTAAGCCTTCTTCCCATACGCCTGCCCTGGAGATACACAGAGCCTAAGTACTGGCCGACCTGTTCATTAATTTCCCATTAGTCAACGGTTTTTCCTCAGAGTCTCAGGGGAAATAGACTAACCCTGCCATTAGTCCTGACAGTCCCTGAGGACCTCTTCCCCCGCTCCCACCACCTCCACCAACACACACACACACACAAAACACCAGGCCCTGTTTCCCCGAGTGATGACCTCTTCATACACATGGCCTCTTTCATTCCGCTCTGAGGGTTGGTTTAAGCTGTGGCTACACTGTCCCTGGTTTATGGCTCCCTCCCCGGCCCCCTTCAAAGTGTTGGGCTGTAGCCTGCAGTCACTGCAGACTTAATTGATGGACACATTCTTTACTGTGGATCGTTTTAATCACAACAAACAAATGGAGTCATTCAAGAAGGATGCTGATATCTTTGGCTGTTTTAGGAATGTGTCTGTGTTTGTGAGAGTGTGCGCTTGTGTTTGTGTGAAATCTGAAACGTTTATCAGGCTGTATTGATTTGATATCTCTTGCAAATGTTAGTATAGATCAGTTGTTGTTTTTTAAGTCACTGACAATAAAACATTGGGGTTGGTTTGCTTCATGTACAATATTATAATAAAATACAATATAACAGATTTTTATCAGGGGTAGAATGAGAGTTGAAAAAATTAAGTGATTAATTGATTTGTTGATCAACAGAAATTGAAATCACTATTTTAAGAACTGATTTATTGTTAAAATGCCAAACATTTGCTTTCACCAGCATAACAAATGTGAGAATTTGCTCCTTTTTCTTGTTTTGCATTATTGTAAACCAAACATCTTGAAGTTTTGGACTGTAGGCCACACAATAAAAGCAATATGAAGGCATCACTTTTGGCCCTTTAACATTGTAATGGACATTTTTCATTGTTTTCAAACCTTTTCATAGCCTACACAAAACAGTCAGTAAGTCAAGTGAGAAAATAAGCAGCAGATTATTTGATAATGAAGACACTCGTTTGTTTGTTAGAAAGAACTTTATGTTTTTCACAAGGTCCACTAACCTCATCAAGATGGAGACATCATTCATGTCATGCCTGACAAAAAGAAATATTGGAATTTTTTGACTAGTTTATTCCCTTCCACTGCCATATAAATCTTTGTATAATTTCCCCACTTTAGACTTGAATCTATGAGAATCTATAAAGATTTAAGTTTGATACACTGGCTCTGGTGTTACTGATTATCTTCCTTAAAATAATTTGAAAAAAGTAGCTTAAAAGTAATTGTAAAAACTTAAAACAGAGCGTTCACACCAGAAATCAAAACCTGCCTTTTTAATTTATTTTATGTAATTATTTGACATTTATTTAACCTGGGAAGCTTCACTGAGGCTGCTTCGGTTATGATAGCCTGCAGCAACAATTAACTGCAGAAGGACAACAAGAACAAAATATGCCACAAAAAATAACCAAAATACCCCAAAGCATTGACTTTTTGCTGTAGCTGTGACTATGTTTAGAGCACCACGGGTGAGTGCTGTAATTTTCCAATTTTTAATTCACAATAAAAATAATGTGCTTTTTAAAAAAATTTAGAATAATTGTTATTCTGGTCCATAGAATGTCAGAAATGTCAAAGTTTTGTACAGTTAATGTACAAAAAAACAGCAAATGTTTTCATTCTCTTGATTTAAAAAACACAATTAGTTGTCAGTTGACTTACTGATTAATTGACCAATAGTGTCAGCAACAGTGATAACAGGCGACACTTTGCTATCCTCCGGCTGACAGAGCATACAGAGATGACTAGATAAGAGAATAAGTGATGTGTCTGTGGATGTGGTGGTGGGGTGAGACAGGCTCTCTCCAGGCCACCGCTGCAGGAAGTGCATGGCCATGAGGTCAGAGGGACACGCCATCACTCAGGGATTTACAGCAAACTGGTTTCAACCGGAGTTCTTTGAAAGTTGTTTTTGTCTTTGTCACTGTTGCTCCGACTGTGGGGACTAGATTGCTGGTGTTCAATCTCTTGATACCGCTGCTGCGCTGTATCTCTTTTTGCAGCAGAGATAAGTGGCAATCATCCCTCACATGCTCAAAAGCGGTTGATATATTGTTTCCTTCCGGCCAGTACAGTATTTGTGACGCACACTGTTGACCGTTTCTGTGCAAACACGACACCCTCTGTCATACAATCTGGAATTGAGGTCATTCTCCAAAGATATCTGCGGGAAACTCAGACACAATGACTAAAGCCGAGGACTTTGAACGTCAAATATTGACTCGAGCAAAGTCACCTGCACTCTTAGAAATAAGCTGCTAACTAGAACCACAAAGGGTTCTCCAGCTTGTCCCCATAGGCTTCACTTGGAACCCTCTTAGAGAGTTACCTTTTTATATTCAAGGGTTTTTTATCTAGAACACACTCAAGAGGTTCTACCGAGAGCACTTTTATATTCCAAGAGCTTTATCAAGATGTATATTCCAGGGGTTTTATCTAGAACACACTCGGGAGAACTACAAGACCTTTTTATATTCCAAGGATTTTCTCTAGAACACACCCTGGGGGTTCTACTGCTTGTTTCGAGATGTCAACAAATTCATCCTTCAAGAATTTCAGCAATCCTTGAAGAACTCTTTCTTCCAAAAACAGTTCTTTGGATGAAAAGTGTTCTTAATGGAACCTTTAGTCTGACAAAGAAGCCTTGACAAATCCTTTTTACAAAAGAGGAACCAAGTAGTTCTGGTTAGAACCTCAGCCCTTCAGGAAGAACCCTTATGGAATCTTTATTTCTCAGTGTGCCTAAAGCGGGAACCGTGTGAGGTAATTGAAGGGTCTGACTGAGCCACCTGTGTCTCTGCTTCATTATTTTTAAACAGGAAGTCCCAGAGATTCACGATGGAGGAGGGATACGAGCTCGACCTGACGTATATCACCGAGCGGATCATCGCCGTGTCCTTCCCCCGGGGCTGCACAGAGGAGATCTACTCCCACAACCTGAAGGACGTCACGCGAATGCTCAAGTCCAAGCATGCAGATAATTACCTGGTCAGTGCTCGCCTACGTGCTGCTGACTGTCTCACCTTGAAATGAGCTGAAGTCAAGTGTCAGAGTGCAAACTGTATTGATGTCAGGGCTGATGGGCTTTCATGGGATATTGACATGAGACTATTGATCTCAGTGTAATGTAAGGAAGCAGTGTTAAAGCAATGATCTCAGAGACGACATCTGAAGTCTTTGTGTGTCTTTGTTTTCTTTAGATTATCAACTTGTCGGAGAAAAGGCATGATCTGTCTAAAATGAACCCCAAGGTAAATTTAAAGGTTAATAAATTTCAGTGGAAAAATAGATCTCTC
>JAJHUR010130726.1:0-13573 GCA_027495735.1 Lutjanus campechanus | reverse complement strand
TTGAGTTTGTGGAGCAGAATCTGGGTCAGTGCCCGCGTGCCAAGATAAGATGAAGTAAAGATAATAAAAAAATAAAATGGAGTGCTAGTAAGCTGTTTTCTAAGTTAATGAATTCAAGCACCAGGCTCACATACCGACCTGTTTCTGTCTCGACTTGTTGTCTGATGCCTTCTCTTCTGTCTCACCGCAGCTGCCAGGAGGCGCAGGAGGAGCTGCTGGAGTTCCAGGAGGGCAGCAGGGAGCTGGAGGCTGAGCTGGAGGCCCAGCTGGGCCAGGCTGAGCATCGTATGAAAGACCTGCAGTCTGAGAACAACCGGCTCAAGAATGAGGTCGAAAATCTCAAGGTAACTGCAGGATTCTGGTAAAACAAGGGGGAAATAAATACACTGATCTCTAGTGAAACTAGGTTTAAAATGAAGTAATCCAGCTCTGGTGCTCAATTTAAAATTAATCTCTGTTTAGTAAAGCTAAGTTGATTTATTTAAACTTAAATCAAACAGAGTTTAATCAATATGGAGACACTTGGTTACCCGAATTAAAATAACTACATAAATAAAAATAAATAAATTTGTGTGCTGTTTGGAAGAGGAGGAAAAAACATTTTGGCTGCTCTGTGTCCCTCAACAAAACGTTGCATTGCTTGTTTGCTAGTTAGCTAAAAAGTAGGAAAAAAATAATCTTGTTTGCTAACTAGCCAAAAACATATAAACATTTTGTTTGCTAGCTATCTGAAAAAAGTAAAGAAAAAAGTTACATTGTTTGTTAGCTTGCTAAAAAGTTGATGAAACATTATATTATTAGTTATTAATTATATTGTTTGCTAACTATGTGAAAAAGTAAAGAAAATAGTTATACTGTTTGGATGCTACCTGAAAAATTTAGAAAACATTACATTATTTGCTAGCTGGCTAAGAAGTAGAAAAAAGTTATTCTTTGCTAGCTAGCAAAAAAACAAAACAAAACATGAAAACCTTATATTGTTTGCTAGCTAGCTAAAAAAGTAAAGTAAAAGCTATATTGTCTGCTAGCTAACTAAAAAGTTGACAAAACACAACATTGTTTGCTAGCTAGCTAAGGTGTGGAAAAAAAGAAGTTATATTCTTTGCTGGCTAGCCAAAAACATATGAAAACCTTATATTGTTTGCTAGCTATCCCAAAAAGTTTTTTTTAAAGGTTAAATTGTTGTTACCTAAAAAAGTAAAGAAAAAGGTTATACTATTTGTTAGCTAGCTACAAAGTAAAGAAAAAGTGTATATTTGTTGGTAGGTAAAGAACTGACAAAACATTACATTGTTTGTTAGCTAGCTAAGAGGTAGAAAAATTATACTCTTTGCTAACTAGCAAAAAACATGTAATTATATTATATTATAGTTATATTATTTGATAGCCAGATGAAAAAAAAGAAAAAAGTTCTGTTTGCTGACTATCTAAAAGTTATATGTTTGCTAGCTAGCTAAAAAAGTTGACAAAACATTACACTTTTTGCTAGCTAGCTAAAAGGTAGAATTAAAAAGCTATATTGTTTGTTAGCAAGCTAAAAACAAAAATGTTATTGTTTTCTATCTATATGAAAAGTTTTTTGTTTGTTTTTGTTTTTGTTTTAATTGTTTTATTGTTTGCTTGCTAGCTTAAAAGTTGACAAAACATTACATTGTTGGCCAGCTAGCTCAGGTTAGCCTAGTTAGCCTACTCATAGGTCCAGAGAGTCTGACTGCCGTCTACCTGAATCCACGTGAATGCAGCATTAAATCCTGGTTTGATCAATAATAAATGATAACTCTGATTATGTCATATTAAAGGACCTCGGGTCTGAATGTGACTTTCTCTGTCAGTGTGGATCTGCGATGAGATCAGCATTGTGTATATTTTAACAATACTTTAAGCTCTGAGCTGAGAAAGTACAGCGTGTCTCCGTGTGTAGCCTTCACATAAATATTTGATGCCTCTTTTTGTAGCCATCTTATATCACCAGTCGTCCTTGAGTGCAGTCTCTTGGGAGCGAGGAGAAGTCACGCTATAACAGCTGCTGCTCCGCTGGATGCACTTCCACTCAGCATTTATTTATTTATTTATTTTTCTAGTTCGCCTGCAGCTTCGTCTTTCTGGTTACACGTAAGAGGTCATGAGAATATAGGGGCTTGTCATAAAAAAGTTCTTGTGCATCTGTGTTTGTTAAACTCAGACAGTTATGTTGAGGTTTATTGGCCCCAGTGAGGAGTGTAGTCCTGAAGTTGGCCTCGTCTCCGTGTCCATAGTGTAATCTAAATGGTAATCTCACTTCAGGAAGGTGCTGAGGTACGTCTCCTTTCTCATTTCAAGCACAAACGCCTGCTCTGTTCCAAACTTGCTGTACTGATGCAGCTGATTGAATGACTCTCATACATAATGCATCAGGCCGCATCTCTCGTCCTCATTCTCGCTCCATAATTACCGAAACACGGGTGGCACATTTGTGGTGCGTGTTTCCAGCCGGGTGAGTCAAAATCACCAGCAGGGTTTAGACGTGCGAGCCAACATGTCTGTCAGGTTTTAGGTTCCACACAGCGAGTGGAGACGTAGAAAAAACGACAGTGGTAGTTTCTGGCTTTCTGGGAATATGATTTTATCTACAGTTGCTCAGTTTAAAGTCAATATTTTGGAAACAAATTACACAAAACACTGCAGACACAAACAACACAACAACATTTCAGGTAAGACGTTTCAGAAATTATACAAATGAATCAACAAATAACAAAACAAAACGCTTTTAGAAAATACAACCATTCAGAAAACACATTTTAGAAACCTCAACATTACAGAAAACAAAGTTACAAAACACGACATTTCAGAAAATGTAACATTACAGAAAACATGACATTGTAAAAGACATGTTTCACCAAACCAAACCGTTGTGTTTTCTCATATTTTAGCACGTTTGTCCGACATGTTTGGTCATTTCTGAGCTGTAACAGATTTCACTGTCACGTTAATGTGCTGAATGAGCCATCAGAGGACCGTCTGTCCTCTGTGTGTCCGGCTGCAGTTGATTCAGGCTCCACAGTAACAGCAGATATAGGTCAGACGTGCAGACGGGCCCGCCGGTTCTTATTGAGCTGATTGTCTCAGAGCTGGTGAATATATAGGTCACACTTCCACACATCCGCTGCAGAACTGTGGAGAAAATGAGGGGAGCACTGAAAAATGGATGATCATGTAGGTGGTGTGTGCGTCCTCCCCTCCCCGACGTGTTCTAGATTAAATACACATGATCAATACGTGCTGTATGTCTTCATCCCGTGCCTGTCCTTTGTCTTCTGTCTTCAGGACAAACTGGAGCAGCAGTACTCTCAGAGCTACAAGCAGATCTCCATGCTGGAGGACGACCTCGGACAAACTCGCAGCATCAAGGATCAGCTGCACAAATACGTCAGAGAGCTCGAACAGTCCAATGATGACCTGGAGAGAGCCAAGAGGTCTGTCCGGGGCTCCTAATGCTCACTAAAATAATATTTAAAAAAAAAATCACAGCTCTGAAATGACTCCTGCACTTCATTCAGTCAGCTCTCGTCCTCTTCCAGTGGACGCTATTTTAGAAAAAAACATGTTAACAGTTTTGCAGGGATTTCCTTTGAAAATCAGTGAAAAGATAATGATTGAATTTTACATTTTTGGGGTTTTGGTATCAGCTTATCATCCCTAGTTCCTCCTTTAAGAGTCTGATGTTCCTGAGTAGCATTTATATGTGTCATTAAATAAATATTTAATTTTTTATTATAAGTGTAATACAGGATAAACAATATTGTGACACCTTAACAAAATGTAAAGGTGTTTTTTTTCCCATCAAACCAGCTTCTTCATTGAAAATTTGCCAGAGATGCAGTTTTCCGTCCTTGTTACAATTATCAGTTGGCTCAAATTGAATTGATTGATGGCTCGAATTAGATTAAAATCAATGCTGCAGCTGCAGAATCCTGAGATATTGATCCCCTTATCTGTTCTCGAATAATCATGTTTAAGTAGATCGGAACATACAGAAGTCAGCCCCGGGGGGATATTTAAATTAAATTAATGAAATGCCTCATCTTTAACTTCTTCTTCCTCTTCTTCTTCCTCAGGGCGACCATCGTGTCTCTGGAGAACTTCGAGCAGCGTCTGAACCAGGCCATCGAGAGGAACGCCTTCCTGGAGAGCGAGCTGGATGAGAAGGAGTCGCTTCTGGTCTCTGTGCAGAGATTAAAGGATGAAGCCAGAGGTGATTATTGACTAGATTTTACTAACGAGCCGCGCCGTCAATCACAGCTGCAGCTCATTAGCATGTAGCTGCTTTAATCAGATCTGCTTTCCCACAGATGTGAAGGACTTTCTTTAGTTTGTGTCCTCAGCTGGGAAATCTAATCTGCAACATGCTCCTCGTTTCTGTCGTTTTGCCGTAGACTTGCGACAGGAGCTGGCCGTCCGAGAGAGGCAGTCAGATGTAAGCAGGATGTCCGCTCCAAGTTCGCCCACACAGGACAACGTGAAGATGGACACGGCTGTTCAGGCCTCTCTCTCGCTCCCTGCTACCCCACTGAGCAAAGGTCTGGACAACGCCTTTGCCAACCCAACAGGTAGCTGCGAGCCCGGCTTCCCCCGAGAGCGTTTTTAATCTCCCATCATGCAAGTAAAGACGGAGATATCTGAGCACTTCTTTATTAAAACACCCCACATTCTGCTGTTGCCCCCCCATGTGTGGACGCTCAGTTATTCATGAAAAACAAGCGCCTCTGCTGCTCTCAGTGGGAAACAGTAAAAAACAAAACCCACACTTTTACTCCAGCCTGTAGTGATTTTTATCTGTCTGGATTTATTTGATGGGAGTTGCATTTGCATACATTTGAAATACATTTGAAAAATTAAAAACCAGCGTCTCTTTCCAAAAATCATGATGCGGTTACTCAAAATAAAACACAGACTTTGTTTTAAGCAGTTTCATGTAGGAACTACTTTCTTTCCAGTAGAGAGAAAGTAGTTCCGGTTGATTCTGAAGTAGTTGCAGTAGACTCTGCTACAGACTCTACTATTGTTTTATTTTAATTTGGTCAAAGTATCTCCATACTGATTAAACTCTATTTAATTTTAGTTTACATCAATAAATTTAGGATTTACTAAACTGAGATTAGTTCTTAATTGTTCGACAGAGCTGTACTTAATTTAAAATCTGGATTTACTTATTTTAAACCAAGTTTTTCTGAACTAAAATTAAAACTAATCTTCGATTAAATAAGTTTTTGATGGTGCAGCCCAGTCACAGAGTGGTAACTGAATGGATGAGGGTGTGAAAGATGGTCCTTTAATAAAATAAAAACTCTTTTCTTTACTTTCTCCTGCTCAGGGCTGTCAAATGGATATGGCAGCAACTCACCGCTGACTCCCTCTGCCAGGATATCTGCCCTCAACATCGTCAGTGATTTACTCCGGAAAGTAGGGGTGAGTCATTCCTGTTTCCACTTCTTCACGTCTCACTTTCTCTTCGCCTCATGTAGCAGAATCATCATCATCATCATGTTTCTGTTTAATGTGCCTCTACAGGCTCTGGAGTCGAAGCTCGCCGCTTGCAGGAACTTTGCCAAGGACCAGAGAGCGAGGAAGGCGTATGCTCTCGACAACAGCAACGCGCTCAACGCAAACACAGCCAACTACTCGCAGTCACTCCACACTTCATATTTTGACAAAGCGTGAGTGAAACCGAAACCCTGCTGTTCAGGGTCTATTTCTTGTGATATAATGGCACCAGATCACGTGATGTGGATGATTCAGGAGGAGATATTGACGAGTATCTGAGACCTGTGTGCGTTTTTTTTTTGTCCCAGCAGGACAGAGATGGTCACGTTCCCTGCATTGATTTTGGGTAATTGTAGCTCCTCCGCCTCTTAACTCAGTTTGTTGGGGCTCATGCATGCTGCTGATGATAACAAGCCTTTCTTCCTCATGTAGAAACTCGTAGAAATAACCATAACTGGGGGCGACATCATGTTTGGCCACTAACGATTCAAAGGTGGAGGTGGTGGTGGTGGTGTCATTTTACTTCTGAGCTCATAGATCTTCTTCCTGTTTACTAGATCTGATGATGATCTATTATTAACAAAGTGATTTTTTGTGTTTTTGTAATTATTCTAAGGAATGAAATTGGGAATGTTGGTCAGAAGCCTCAAGGAAGAAAACTTGATGTGACTAAAATTGCTGTTAATTAGAGCTGCGACGATTAGTCGATTAACGAGTTGCCGTCCGTTTTGATAATCAGTTCATCTTTTCAGTTCATGTTTTAAACAAAAATGTCAAACATTTGCTGGTTCCTGCTTCTTAAATGTGAAGATTTGCTCCTTTTCTTTGTCATTAATGACCGTAAATGAAGAGATTAATTAATAATGAAAACAATCATTAGTTGCAGCACTAAATCTAATATCTGCCTCTGTGATGCGACTATTTTGAAATTTACCAACATTATTGATACGCACACGTGCTGGAGCTGAAACAAATCTTTCTAGTAACAGAGTGAAAGTCGATTAAACATTTTAGTGATTTTTTTTTTATCGAGCAAAAATACCAAAGACTTGCAGGTTGTTTTATATAACAGTGACCTAAATATCTTTTTGGGGTTTTGGACCACTTGTTGGACCAATCAGGACATTCAAATTTGTCACTTTCAGACATTTTATAGACCAACAATCAGGGTTTGATACTAATGGATTACATGTAATTGAGATTACGTAATCAGATTACAAAAGATAAGTAACTATAATAAACCCAGATTGGCTTTGAAAAAAATGTGGTATTAGATTATAGTTACATTGTCAAGTATTACTTGATTAAATTTTACATTTTAACCAGGCAGAATAAGCATCACCTAAACATAATTAACTATATTTTAATGCCCGTTATGACCTTTATTGCAAAGCTGAAAACATATATTCCTTAAGTAAAGCTTCATAAATGCATATGGATGCTGAGTAAGCATTATTTAACCATAATTAACTATTTATTAATGCTATTTGTGACCGTTATTGTAAATTTGAAAACGTGTGTCCCTTAAGTAAAACTTTAGAAATGCAGGATGATGCAGAATAAACATTATTTAACCATAATTAATCATGTATTAATACTCTTTGTGACCATTAGTGAGAAGTAACGCTGTGAGTAACGCTTCATAAATGCATAATGATGCTGAATAAGCATCACTTCACCATATCAGACTTTACTTTACTTTCACTTTAGAACTTTAATCGGAAAAAGTTGAGCCCGGAAAGACTCGAGCCAAACAAAACACGACCCAAAACCTGGACCTCGTTAGTATATTTCAGCCCAAACCCGATGACGGCCCGACATTTTTCTCAACAAGCTTCCGTCTACGTACTGAACAGTAGGATTTGGCAGTGACGGGGACAATACGTGTGACAAATACGACCCGGCCCAACCCAAACCCGTCGGGTCCCGTCGGGTTCGGGCATTGATCTCAAGCTCCAACACACACACAAACACACAATACTTGTTATCAGTGCGTTGTCAGTTTGGCAGTTTTCATGGGATTTGTTGACAATAACAAAGAATATAAAGAACAATTCTGTTTTAAGGAAAATGTCTCTTTGTGTCCAGTTTTCCTGCTGCGTCGCTCCTCTCTGCTCGTGTTGACAGCAGTGTCTCGTTGTGTCAGGCTGGTGGTGAGAGCGGGGACGGCGTCTCGGGTTTTCTGCTGTGTGAGGCAGAGCTAAAGGGGCAGAGTCTGCATATTGAGACGTACACACAACAAGGTCATTCTTCTTCTGGTTTCAGCAGAGCAGGGAGTTTGTTATGCACACCGGTCACCTTCAGTCCAAGTTTGGAGACGCCAAAGGCATTTTGTCTCACTTACTGTAACAGAGGAAAACATAATGATCGCCAGCCGAGAAAAGAGCTGAGTGTTTGGTACTTTTTGACTAAATAAAGAGCTATTACATTACATTTGGTCATTAAAAGGGCAAAAGGTGAGGTTTTTATATAATTCTGTAGCTTATTTACATCAGAATAATCAGATGTTGTAAGTTTAGTTTGACCTGATGCAGGTTTCAGCATAATGACATCGTCACTCTAACCTACGTCATTGCTTTTGCCAACAGCTGAGTGGGAGTTTCCATCAGAAAATACCTGAAAAGAAATGCAGACGGAGTCGCTCTTAAACACTCATGCATGTAGCAGTTACTTTGCATATTTCATGGATCATAAAAAGGAATTTAAATGTTTATCTTCACTAAAACTCAGGTATCAAACAGAGGAATAAACCGTGACAACATTAGCTCAGAAATCTACTTTAATTTGCATTTAACTGCATTGTACTAAAGTTTTCGTTCGTGCTTTCCAGAGGCGTGACTCAGGCTTAAACCATTCAGGGGATACTGGTGATAACTCACAAAAGATTCCAGTTCAACCAGTCAAGTCAGGCTGCGACTTCCTTCCCACTTTCTGCATTCTTGTTCCATTTTTAGCAACACAACCATAATATAGTTTAAAACCTGTCATGTCTGTGGTGGAGCTGCAGTGTCCTCTGAGCGTGAGACGGAGACGGAGTCGGATGATAATGAGGACAGAATGACAGGGTGACCTGACGGCGCTCAGGTCAGGGCTTTGTTCTGTCGACAGCAGCTACTGGAAAGTGTCAGTGAGCCCGAGGACGACAACTGACCGTGACAGGAACTACAGAAGCTTCTGTCACACAGGATGAAGAGTTTTTTTGTTTCATTTCCAGTCTCCATCATTTATTTCAAATTCTTAATAAGTCATTAAATAGCAAAGACGCACCTGTTAACTAGAAAAACCTCCAAACTGGGACTGTTAAGCATCTTACATGTTCATGCACGTGCACATGCATGGCCTCTGCACGCTCCACGGGCGTTTTCATCAAGATGGGGAACAGATATTTCAGTGCTGAGCACAACCACTGAGAGGCTTCGTTCCAGTATAAAAATGACTTGGAGTGCATCTGAAATTAGTAGCAGAGGTGGCAAAAGTACACATATTCTTTACTCAAGTAAAAGTATAAAAGTAAAAAGGACATTTCTACTGACTGTTTCTTTGCATCACCTTTTCTCTGTGGTCGAGTCTCCCTCTGTCTTTTTTTGGTCTGTGTTCATCTTAGAACGTCTTTTGCATTGTTTTCAACCTGTTACATCTTTAACATAGTTTTCATCTCCTCATCTAACAGGACTACATTCTTTGCTACTAGAAAGAAAGCAGTTCCGTCTTGAAACTGCTCACAACAACGTCTGTGGATTATCATGAGTAACTGGGTCATGATTTCTGGAAAGAGGCACCGGTTTTGAATGTCTCAAAAGTATTTTTTGGCGCTTTGAGCACCACAAGCTGAGCGCCATTTAGTTCCATTATATTGGAGAGAAGGCTGACATCTCTACAGCTGTAATCTCCAAAAACTCTGCAACTCGCACCGAAACAATCTAGATGGATAAAAAGCACTACAGGCCAGAGGGAAGAATCTGTATTTTTAATGTTTTGTGTGAACTGTCTCCAGTATTGCCAACCTGAGACCCTCCTGGTTTAATATTTTCTGTTTTTCTGCTGCAGGAACTCGAACGGACTGAAACCTGGCACCCTGAAAGCCATCACCGCCCCTCCTGCCGCCTCCTCCACAGGCTTGGTGCCCCTCGCTGTGTGACGGTAACCCCCCCTAAACCCAAACTGGAGAATCGCATCTAAAAAACAAGGAGTCGAAGCGGGAACACAAATGGCTAATACTGTAAAACTGTTGATGTTCTGTCACCCCCCCGGGCCCTCTCCTCGTCTTCTCACACTCTCTGTTGTTCTGACTCGACACTTGTGCTTCGTTCCTGCTGTAATTATGGGTCCCTGTCTGTCTGTATATTTTATGTGTTACTACGTCTGCTGTTTGCTCACTGGCTCGTACTAAGATGGAGCCCCGTCTATTCTTGAGACGCTTCCCTTCAGGATCTCCCCTGATTTGTGAAATGTGTGCACCATATCCGCTAAAAAGGGAAATATTATGCAATTAAAATGTACTTTTAGCTGGAAATTAACACAAATCACTACTACATTTTACTCACTACTTTTACTAGCAATAAGATGACAGTTAAAGGGATAGTTCAGACTTTTTTAAGTATGATTGTATGAAGTATTTATCCATTGCCAGTGTGTTACCTGCAGTAGATGGTGGTTGACATGCCCCCCAGTTTGGTAAGCTAAGTAATGTACTGCTGTGGACATATTCTAGCCTAAAAAATCAATGTCAGGGTAAGTGTATGCTATATTTAGAATATTTTCACCACTTTATCTTGCTGTCAAACAGCCTTTTCTGGCGAAAAGCGACTGTTAATTGAGTCAAATATCACTCTCTCCAAACAAACCAAACTCCATTGGCAAAAGTGCTAATTTTACTGCACAGAACCCCCTGAGTTGTTTGTCTGCCGCCGACTTTATTGGTTAGTTTGTTTGGTGTTTTAAAGAGTTAGTTTGGAATCACAGAAGCCGTACAGTAAAACAAAAGTCACAGAATAACACAAACAAACCATCAGATCGAGGCAGCGATAGACCAGAAACCCAGGTGTTCTGTGAGGTAAAATTACTGTTTTTTCCAATGGAGTTTGGTTGGTTCGGAGAAGGTGATATTTTCCTTACGTAACAGTGGTTTCCTGTTAAAAAAGGCTGTCTGACAGGAAGGTAAAGCAGTGGAAATATTCAAAATATAGCGTACAATTAAACTACTATTAATTTTTGTAGGTGGCTTAGCTTCCTACACCAGTACTCTGCTGCTACTCCAAACTGGGAGCACGCCGACCACCATCTATTGTAGTAATAACACTGACTGTGGATAAGTACCTCATTCAAACCCACTCCAAATACTCCAAACTATCCCTTTAAGTGCACTCACATCCTCTGCTGAAACCATGAATGGAAAAAAAAAAGGTCTAATGGGTTGGCACATGTGCCACGCGGCCCGTGTCTCCATCACTTATTGATGTTTTCAAAATGTCCCAACACGTGAGCGTTGCAGGCTGATGTTTTAAACATTTCCTCTGGTGCCGATTCAACTGATTTTAACTGTTCCCTCGTGAGCCCCCTGTACTTAACGCATTTGATTTCTGTTTGGTTTCAGAAAAAACAAGGGAAGGGGAGTCTTTGTGTCATTGTAGTGAGTCAAACACACCATCTATCCTCTGAACTATGTGACATGATGTGTACAGTATTGGTCATATTGATCGTTATTTATAGACAGCCATTAAAGCGGTGCTGTCGTTGTGTTCACGCCAGTCAAACTGATTTCTTGTACTCTGTAGTCAAAGTGTTTTATCCACTTTTTGTTTTGTTTTTGTTGGATTTATTACACGACACATTGTCAGTACTGTACACGATGAGCAGGTGAAGCACTTTGACCTCGTGGGAACTTTTGTTTATTTTCATTCAAGTGCAATATTGCCTGTTTGTTATAGCTTGTGGGTTTTAATTTATTTTAGATTTCTTTTACAGCATGTTTTAATAAAATATGTAATTATAATCAATCTATCACGTTTGTCATGTTTCAATCAGTTCTTACTGTGGAGGATATGAGGGCTAATCGGCAACTATTGGAAGAGATCATGTGATCGCTGCTGTGTGTGTGTGTGCGCGCTTGTCCACAGGTAATCTTGAATATTATTGGACCGATCAGCCTAATTTTTTTTGTGCACATTCATGGCTGTTTGCTGAAGGACCTCTGTGATTCAGAACTTTTGAAAAACCTTGAAAACCTTCTTCTTTCTTTTTTTAAACGCCTCAGTGCAGGCGACCGCCATGTCCACAAGCATCATGTGTTCAGGTCCTCCCATTCTCGTGATCGGAATATCTCAAGAACGCCTTGAAGGAATTTCTTCAAGCCTGGTACAAATGACCACTTGAACTCCAGGATGAACTGACAAGATTTTGGTGGTCAATAGTCAAAGGTCAAAGGTCGTGGTGACCTCACTGAACACATTTTCAGCCATAACTCAAGAATTCATCTGCTAATTATGACAAAATTACACACAAATATCTAATAGGATAAAACAAGGTGATGGCATTTTAAATCCAAAAGGTCAAAGGTCAACTTCACTGTGACATGTTCAGCTCTCTGTCCTCCTCTGTGAAGTGAAGACAGCACTTTTCTTCCGGGGGTCAATACTTGCTTCAGTTTGAGATCTTGTTTCAGCTCGGAACAACGTATGTAGACGTCGTGTTAATGTTCGTGGAACTTGGAACAAATCTCTGCTGGTTGTATCTGGCAAGTTGTGGTGACATTGCAGTAGATGCTTCAGGTGTTTTGTTAATTCATTATCAGATTCAGATTTGATGTATTTTCCTTCTGTTCCAAGCAGCCATCAGTCTGAATTCATTCCTGTTCTAATGACAAAACGAGTCATATTATAATTTCATGGTAATGCAGAGTCATCGCTGGTGTTTATTAAGTAACTGACAAAAACGAAAGCAGACTTTATGTTTACTGTGAGGGATTAAACACCTCGAGCAAGATTCTGCTGTGTGATTTGTGTCCATAATTGCAATTAATGGAAACCAACAGAATGAGAGAAAACACATGAAAATCTAAAACTCTACCATGTGTGTTTGAAAATGGTCAAAAAAAGATATAACGAATACGTGATTTATGTGTGGCCCTTTAAATTGTTATCAACGCCGCCCTCTGCTGGACAAACTTGTGAGTGCAAGAAAAAAAGGAGCTGATTTTATAATTCTCACTTTTAGCACTTTGGTCATTTAATAATTCATACTCATGTCTCAAAACAGACACAAAATACTAGATTACATTTCCTGCTTGTGTGTGAATTATAAAATATTCATCTGCATTTATCAAAACAAACAGTTTGGCGTCTTGCACGACAGATGTCTCCAGTTCTGATTTTCTTCACTTGCATTATCTCACTGGAAACTTGTGTGTGGTGATTATTTAAATAAATCCATCGGTGAAACCCAAGGCAGCGTATTAACGCCTCTGTTTAACAAGACTGTCTTTACACACGTGGATCAGGTGATGTACAGGAGGAGAAGGAGGAGGAGGAGGAGGGATCTGTAGTGTCCACATGCGTAGACCTGCTCAGCATCATGTTCTCAGTTATAGTCCAGGCTGTGGTTCAGCTGCTCCCTCCTTTCTTCTTCTCAGCCACCTCCTCCATCTGCTTCTGCCTCCGCTCCAAGACCTCCATCCTCTTGGCATGGTTGCGTGCTCGCTCCTGAGCTCGCAGCTCCTCCACATCTTCAAAGAACCTGTGCCTGTACGGAGGAGGAAGCACGATGATGACTTCAAAATTAGACTCCAATTATTGTTATAAAGCACAACTAGGCCCTTTAAAATGTTGTATTTCAAATAAGATCAGTTTTAATGTAAGTCCACGTTAGGGCTGGGCGATAAATCGATTTTATCGATTAATTCGAATTTGTACTTAATGGCGATTTGTTTTAATGAAAATCGATTTTCTCATCAACATCCGCCACCAACGCCTGCCTGCTGGACTCCCGTAGTTCAGAGAGCGTGGAGTGCGCGCCCCCCTCCCCCCCGCGCTTGATACCCAAACAACATGCCGGCTAG
>JAJHUR010130725.1:0-10376 GCA_027495735.1 Lutjanus campechanus | reverse complement strand
AAAAAAAAACAGCCTGCCTGTTGAAGTCACTTCAACATTTTGGACTTTCTTTGCAAGGCTTGTGTGGATTGTTTCCCTGCCAGTGTGATTTATGATACTGATAAATATTTGGTGTCAGCACAGTTTGCACAAAGTATGAATTCCGGTGTGCTGTTGACAACCAATGAAATGACTGGACCTCTGGTGCATCGTTGATTGCGCTACACCAACTCTAGGTTAGAGATGCTGGATCTCGCAACCTACCCACAACGCTTTATATCTGTCCAGCTATTACAGCTGAGTTTCGTACACTGCCACAGATAGACATGACCATGACATGCTAGAATATTCTGGATGATTGTACTATAGAATGTTTTTCCCGCCGCCATCACTCTTTCGCCACATGTCTCCCAGAGTTGGACAGTGATGGCTGGTTGCACAGTAAAGTAGGACGCCCTATGGTCTTGTCACTGCGGGTAAATCAGAAGGTCTCGTATCCGTTCTTACCTACGGCACATCTTTGCACCGACATATTGGCCTGTTTTTCTCTCCGCCGCTGTTGAGATAAGATGTCTACCCCCAGGGAGAAGGCTGAGCGCTCTCTCACACACACACACACACACACACACACACACACACACACAGAAACACATTCTCAGACATTCACACTCATCCCCCTGTCTCTGCCGAGCCCCCTCTTAGAAGGTGACAGTTTTTGTTTGCCCATGTCCTGCTGCGTTCTCCCCTAGAGCGGTGCTGACACTGGAGCAACGCGCCTCAATCATCCACAGTCATAAACAGAAAACAAGTCTGTGACATCAAGTGGATAAGGAAGGAGAAGAAGGAGCAGGGAGGGAGGAGGAGAGGCATAGACACAGGAGAAAATGACTTAAACCAAATATCCCTCAGGGGGTTTGGAGACTCGGGTCGTGAGGGTGATTGGAGACGTGGAGAGAGGAGGTATCAGTTAGAATTTTCTGGAGGGCAAACTGTCTTAGAGCAGCAGTCATTTCAGTCACACTGACTGAGGTGCATTAATATTGGATTGTGCTGCATCTTTGCCTCGACACAGACTGAGATACAGAGGAAAGAGCATTTCTATCCTGTGCTGCAAGAAGGCAATAGTGCCATGTTGGAGGCAAGGTTGAAGGTCATACAGCAGCCATTAGAGGTGACTTTTCCAGTTTACTTAAAGCCCCTAAAAACTTGTTTTCAGTTCTTGAGGATAGTATATAACTGGATATTCATGTCTCAATAAACTCAAGGTCAAAGATTGGGGAAATCATCTTGAGTTATTATTTATTGAGAGTTTAAAAGTGAAAGCTCAGATAATCTGCATCACAGGACTGTGTGGGGGTGGTGAGATCAGATTTGAGTGACTGTGCCGGCGACATAAACAACTGTCATCACTTTGTGAAATTTGTTAAACTCTGAGAGAGGCGCAGAAATAGGAGACGTCACCTTTTCCCAGCTGTGTCTAAACTGCTTCAAACCAGTGAGAAAAGCAAAGACATAAAAAAACAACAACTAAAATCTGACATGAAAAAAAGCATAACTGGCTTAAATTTGCACAAAAGTTTTGTGTTATTGAAGAATCCCAATGTTTGAGAGAAGCTGATGTAAAAAGAGTTTTCTGGGCCTTCAGTGTTTTAGCCTAATTCGTCAATGTGACAAATTTAAGATATTTTTCCTTTCTGCTCATTCTGTAAATTTGAAATAGAATCAGGTCTTCATTTAGGCCTATTTATCTAGGCCTATTTTCTAAATGCTGTACATGGTTAGGTTTTTACTTGCATGGAATTGTCAACGATAAGCTGAAATGTCTGTCACAGGGATGTATTCAGACACAAAAAAACAAAAAAAAATTCAAATTTGTGCTAGCAAGTGTTGACAACCATGCTTGCAGCTCGAACACATCCTCATACCTAAACAACAGGGGCGGTCGATTGCCAATGACTCCCAGAACGATATATGTGTTGATGGAGAGTACCAGCAGCGACAGGCTTACTGGACCTTAACTTAACACAAATGAAGTGACATAACTCGCGTGACATTGCACACATGGTTGCAGTTTGATTAGATTTACATAACTCATCTGACGGAGGTCACGTATGGTAGGCTAATCAAAGTTTTAAATGTTTTTATATTATATAACTTTAACCAACTTTTCTTTTTACACAGGGTTCGAATACCGGTCTGCTGGGTGAAAGTCCATCCAGCCCATCTCCTCAAAATGCAGACTTTCTTACTCTTTATACATTTCATGTCATAATTACTACAGCCACTAGAGGCCGCTGCATAACAATAAATGTAAATATGGGTCGTAATAAGCTGCTTACACAAGCAACCTAGGCTCTTCATTTCGCTTTTTGCCAAATGTTAAAATTAGCATGCTAACATGCTCGCAATGACAGTCGCTAACATGATGATATTTAGCAGGCTGTTTACAATGTTTTCCATGTTCACCACCTTAGTTTAGCATGTTAGCCTGCTACAAATTAGCACTACACAAAAAGCACAGCTGAGGCTGATGGGAATGTTAGTTTTACAGGTCATGAACAAACAAAAGATTTTGCCCAAATGAAATAACAACAAAGGAACAGGATCACCAAAGTTACTCTTCATTGTGAGGAGGGAACATGAATGTCTGAACCAGTTTCACACCGATTCATCCAAAAGTTGTTGAGACAGTTCAACCTGGGCAGAGTGGTGACCTGACCAAGTGATATCACCATTCCTACAGCCAACTTTTTAGCTAGTACAAATCCTTAAAACTGCAAAGGCTGAAAACTGCAACATTTTATAAAAACATTGCCAAATGGATTTGACAATTTTTTTTTGTGCTTTTTAAATGAATTTTTAATTACTCTGTACTTAAGGTCAAGCACTGATCTCTGAAAAAGCTGAAGTACATTTTCAGCAGTGTGATGAACTGTAAAAAGTGCATGAAAGGGATGCTGCAGTTTGTTGTGTGGCATTGTAATATTCAACAAGAACAAGGTTGCGGCACATTATTAGAATTACGGCTGCTCTGTTCCAAACCCAACTGTTCCTTTTGTTCAAAACCACAAATCCTCAATTGCTTTGACTCCCGTCCACTTCAAATATTTAAAGGACTGAAATGTAATATGTCTGACAAAAACTTTATTGAAGAGAACAAAGGCCTATTCAAGCTCTTCAAGCTCTCTCTCTCTCACACACACAGACACACACAGGCATCTTCCGGTGCATATAAGTAATAATTTGTTTGTGTGTTTGCTCCCACTGACCAACTACCCCGTGTATGCAGCCAGTTAGGCTGTTGCTGAAGCATGCCTCATATCTCGCACAAGAAGAAGCGATTGCAGATGCATTCTGCCTAATGGAGTCATTTATGGGGAGAATGGAGTGTGTGTGTATATGTACGGTACTTCTGAGCTACCATGCTGAGGCTTGCTGGAGAGGACTAGACGGCGAGTAACATTACAGGGTGTAATTACTTCAAGCACCATTAGGAACACAATAACATCTGTGCTTAGCAGAAAACAAAGTCCAGCATGCTCGCCGAATGTGTTTGTGCAGACGCACACACAAAGCCAGTCACACATGCACAAACAGGTCCTCCTATTCAAGTGATTAGCAAGTAATGAGTAGATTGCTCCAGCAACAGATTCCTTGTTTGCTAACAAAGCGCCAGCTGAGGTAATGACTTGTCACTACAAAGCACTCCGCAGTCGCCCGCTGGCAGAGGCCAAAGTGCCACTGTGGATTCAGCAGGTGCAACTCCAGCAGCACTTTGGGTCCTGACCCAACTTCACAGCAGGAATATTGAGTTGGTTGTTGTGGCCAGTCTTGGGAAGCAACTTTTAAAAGACATTAGCATATATTTAGAGAGTCAGTTCACCTATTCTAAGAAAAAAAAAAATCCCTGTCTCCTTGAAATTACGCTTGTGTATTACAAAATTGTTTTCATAATTATGCTGTGCTGACAGTGTAATTCCTGCCAAGATCATGATTAGAGACGATGTTTCTTTGAGAGAATGAAAGACTTCATTTACATAATGCGCTGGAGTTTCGAGGAGGTGGTTGGGGTCGATGGCGGTCATACAGACTGCAGGACTGTGACACCAGAGCCCAGGGTTAGTGTCCAGACTCCTGCAACAAAAGCACCTTGGGTTAAAATATGGAAATAACCTGATTTTGGTTTGGTTTAGGCAACAAAAGCACTTTGGATAAGGTTAGGGAAAGATGATTTTTGGTAGAATGTTAATAAAAAAAAGTTTTATGTCTCAAGTTACTGCTGACTACAACTCATTAGTGTATTGCAAGATTGTCTATTTTAATGAAAAACATGAAATTCATTGTCAGTGAAGATTTTACTGATACGTTTACTTGCCAGGTACTTTAATTAACAACATCATTATGTTAATAGAATATGAATACATTACTTTTCCTTCAAAACGGATTTGTGTTGCAAATACAGTATGTTTTATACTGATATAAGTTAGTTATATTAGTTGCCAAGTGGTACACTTGCGGCCCAAACGCACTGAAAGCGATAACTGACTTGCATCATAACACTTTTGGTGGACATTTGGCCATTTAAAACAACAGGCAGCCCCTCTGTAACTCACACAGACATGGATGGTACTTATTCGCAGCTAAAATCAACATCCCGGGATTTTCAGTTGACATCATTGTGAACCCATCCAGGGCTTTATAAGATACCCCGGGCTGTTAACGAATTATAAAGACAGAGAAGGTCCACATCTGGAGGTGGGGTGGTTCAAACAAAGACAGGACTTTCACCCAGGAGAACATGGTTCGTGTCCTGTCTGAAGCCAAAATGTGTTTTCTGTCGCGAGTCGCTTTAGTGACATCATTAGACACACATAACGCAGTCATGGTAACCACAAGCAAGCTCTTATCCTAAACCTAACCAAGTAGCAATACCTCTTCTCTCCATCACATGACTGTATCAATAACTATGTTACCGGACCTACTGTTGAATGTTTATCAATTATTAGCGTGTTAAATATTTTTCTACAGTACATTTGAGCTCCCTCTTAACTGTACCTCAGTGTGTGCTGGTGATTTTTGGGCAATCGAGTATGTTCAGTAAGCTCACAGTCCATTCTCAGAAATTCTTGCTGATCTAAAATACATTCGGGCATTTATTGCATACACAAAATCCACGTACTGTGCAGCTGAAACACGCCACTGAAGTCATACTTAGTATAAATAATATATAAGCATGCAATTCCAAACACAGCCTTGGACATTTTTGTCTCTAATCAAACCTAAAGGGCCTTTTTATTGATTAAACTTGTCGGTTTCCAAAAGCCATGCTGACTTCTCAGACTTTGCAGTAACTTTTCTATCATGGCAGCCTGGTTGCTCAGTTGGTAGAACGTTCACCCCGTGTACTGAGTGCTGTGAGTCCTCTGCAGCAGCCGTGGGTTCGACTCCTGCCTACAGTGCTTTGCTGCATGTCATTCCCCTACTCTTGGTGTTATTTTGATTATCTGCACATAATGGTTTATTGACATGTTTTAACATTTACATCTTATTCCAAAGCAGTGTTATTACACTATAAATTATGGCTTGTCAGACTGGAGAGAGAGGCTCGTAATGACTTTTCCAATCGAAAAGTCATTAGTCAGTCATTTTCATCATCTATTAGTGAAACACTTCAATGCTTTTTTTAAACAATGGCGCTGCCTTTTAAAATCAAATTTGACAATTCTTTGTTACATACCTCAGTAAATGTATAATTTCCGTACAATGGTCTGCACAGTCTTTTCATACAAATCTTTCATGATTTTACCATCTTGCTCTGTGTAAATTCCAGCACAGATGATGCTTGTTTTCTGACTTGTATTGAGCGTTGAACACTGTAACATCATGGTGTTTAATTATGTTGTCACTTGTCCTCCCTCGACATGCTGATGTGTCTATGTTGGTCATTTTACAGACATCCTGACAGGCCTCCAGTGACTGGGGAACACTCTTCAGTATCAATCCAGCACGTCGTGGGCTGACATGAGTCTGTGACAGAATGTAACTGCCGCAATATTTTTATTTTAATGCACAAATGATGCAAGTGAAGCCAGTGATAAGTGAAAACCCAACTCATTTAGCTCCACAGGCGATGCATTTTCACCCCCGGTGCACATTAGGCTAAACTTCCTCTGAAATGAATGCATTGTGGAATAAATTACATATCACAGCAATGCTTCAAGGCGATTATTAGGATTTACAAAATTAAGAAGATGCTGGGTGTATAGCTTTGCTAATTGCTGTATTAATGCTGATTCAAGGGCCTCTCACATTGAGTGTTGGCTTTTACTAGAAATCACCATAATGAGGAGAAATGGTTCTCTGTAAAGGTAAAAAAAAAGAAAAAAAAAAGGAATTCATAATGACCTCAGTCATGATAGACTGGTGATAAGTGCTTAAATGATACCTGAGCCCAAACCAAATGCAGTGGGTTTCTGTTCAGACCTCTTTAATCCTCAGTTTTCCACACGGCTCAATACTGCTTAATCATAGGTTTTGAAACCTGTCTCTCGATACCATTTGCATTTAGTTACTAATGAATTAAAAAGCCAGCTAAAAAGAAAAATCACGTGTCATGGAGGTGGAGAATAATGCCAAATTAGTTTCTCACAAGACGGCAACCTCAGATTTGTGCTTATGGCTTATAACTGATCTATAAAGCATTGGTAACTGCTGAGGTTTGCAGACAGCCCTTTACAAAGCGATCTCGACTTAAGATCTGCTTATTCATTTGTTCCAGAGTTTTCAAACTTTCAAACGTGGATGCAGTTTGCTCTGTTCTGTCATGGGACTGAAAATAAGAGAAAGATGGGATATTTAGAGCACTTTTGAGATTGCTCACCCATATTGACTCAAAAGCAGAGTTCACTCTTGACTGTGGAAACTGCAGTCGACACAACAATCTCAGCTCAAGCTCCACTTGTTCCAGAGTCTTCATCTACATGCACAAAGTGTGTACTATTGTTCAATGCACTTTTGTATCACCAAACAGTAGTATGCATCTTTTTAGACGCACAGATCATTTATGTGTAGCCGCAGTAACTTGCCAATAATGCATAAATTTAAAAAATGTGTTAAGCCCACCAAATGCTGCCTTACTTATTTTTAATTGAAGCATTATTGACTTTACACCAGAGCTCCCTTGGCTGCTGTCCACATGTTATGTTGTTGGTGTCATCAACTGCATTGCATTGTGGGATATGTATGCTGACACAATGTAATTTTTCTTCAGAAATAGTTTGCACTTTATTAACTATTGGTTTTACATAAAGGTTTTGGACATACTAAAAAAGCCCCACCACCCATCAGCGTACTAGGTTTCATGTTACCATTGAATTTCCGGTGCAACATACTTTGGAGTATTCTTAGAACTCTTGGGGCTTCTCAACAGTGTTGGTCTAAAAGTTGAGCTTCATAATAACAAAAATAAAAATGGAAAGTTTAAATATGTTTGTCAACTTTAACTACTGAGGAAAACAAGTGTTGTAACCATGACAACAAAGGTCCCCCAACCTTAATGTGTAGTCACTGTAACCCGAACCAAGATTTCTTTCTAACCTTAACCAAGAAGTCATTTTAATGCAAACCATGCTCTTCCCCTAAACCTAACAAAGCCAGACCTTAACCAGGGCGTTGTTACATCAGAAAACAGATTTATTTTTTGACAGGGATTTGTAAGAGTGTTGGAAAACAGACAAACGATGTCCTTGGCGAGGGGCATCAGATCAGATCCTATTATCTTGGAGCCTCATATGCTCTTTGATGACTTGGAAATGAGAACCGGCTGGTAACAATGGTTGGTATTGTTGGTGTGAGGGGGAAAAAAAGAGACGATATATTAAAGCTATTACAAGGAACTTTTCATATTGTGTTGATTTTGGAAACCTCTGTGGACAAAAGTGGCAGTGTTCCCGCCATAATAACCACAAAATATTACATCAGAAATAAATTTATCTACTTCAAAATCTCCTCCTGCTTCTTTTTAACAGCTAACGTACTGCTCACTGCAACTTTGCCTGTGAAAATGTGAACACAGGCTTGTTTCATTTAATTTTACGGAGAATCTGACGCAGTGGCAGCCATCAAGAACGATTATATAGAAATAACTGATATTCTCTCTGATAGTCTTGGTTGCTTATGTGGGTCATATAGAAGCATCAGTAATAAACTGAGTTTGTTCTTTCTAGTAGTTTCAACTAATCAATATAGTCAGGGCTTAAAACGTTATGGTTTACTTTGGCTTCCCAATGAATTAGATGCTTAACTTCTTTTTAGTCTTTAACTATTTTATTTGCTTGTTTTCACTTTTTGTTTCCTCAGTCTTTTAAATGCAATTTTAATGTTTTCTTGGTGTCTTATTTTCATTGCATTTCTGTGCCCATGTAAAGCACTTTTGAACTGCCTTGTGTCCAATGGTGCAATGTAAATGAACCTGCCTTGTTAGAACTTACAAACCGTCTATAAAGAGCGCCTTATTAGAAAATGTTTCCAGATCTAATGATGAGTTTTTGGGACTCTTGGATGCCAGAATATATGTTAGAGTTAGAGTGCACTGGTATTGTCAAAAAAAAGTGAATATTTCAGTGGAAAGGTTTATGAAGAATGCCTCCTACACCATGAAGTGCACAGTTTTCAGTGCTTCACCAGACTCCACCACTCAAATGTGTATAAAAATCATCTACTCATTAAAAATCCTCACATGGTTTCAGCTGTAAAGCCTGACCTCCAGCATGTGTGAGTGCATTAGTGAGTTGAAATGTGTGAGTAAAGGTGAGTGTGGGTGAGAGACGCAGAGTGAGAGATAAGAGGCCGGTAGTGGCTCCTGACTGAGAAGATGGACTGTTATGGCCTCATTGATCTAAATCTCTCGCGGGGAGCCCATTCCAATCAATACAGAGAGAAGTAGGCAACAGCACTGCCGCTGTTTGGACCACCACCCCTGCAATATCTGCTCTCTCTGTCCCTCTATCTCTGTTTCTCGCTTACACCACTTTCACACCACCCACCTAATTCCCCCCAGTCTCTCACACAAGCAGATACTTTTACTTTTGTTTGGCTCTTGTTAGCCGACCTGCTGTGGGGAAAACAGCAATTTTCCAGATTTGGTCGCTGTAATTATTAGTGTCATACAAGTATGGCGAGTGTACCGCTACCCGCCACCGCTGCACCTTTACCTGACCCGCTCGCCACCACTGCAGAACAGCTTGTTTGTGTGCAACAGAAACAAGAATAAGGTTAGACAATAAACAATGCTGGTAAGGTGCAAAAATGTCTTACTTCGCTCCTGATTGGAGGAACTGGATGAAAAGCCCGAATCAGGCCAATAATAATGGGATCAGTCTTGAAGTGGGTCCATATCACATCACAGACACCCCCAGGAGAGCCTACGCTCTTAGAAATAAGGGTTCCAAAAGGGTTAGTGCTGAAGGGCTAAGGTTCTACCCAGAACCATTTGCTTCTGAGGAATGATTTTTTGGATGGATGGGTTCTTTGTCAGACTAAGGGTTCCATTAAGAACTCGGGTGAAAGAGTTCTGGAAGAAAGAGTTCTTCAAAAGCATGGGTGTTAAAAGATCCTCACTCTCAAAATTATTCAAATGTTTATCCATGTTTCAAATGGGTCAATATGAACATTCATTGTAACGTAGTTTGTTTAACTGATGGATGACAACAATGTAAATTAAATGAGATTCTTTTGTTTCATCTGTGTATTAAAATATGGTTCCTCCTAGAACCTTCAGAAGACAAGAGGGTTAGAGGTGAAACCCTTGGAATATAAGAAGGTTCTCAGTAGAGTGTCCTTGTGGGTTCCAGATGAAACCCTTGGAATAAGAAAAGATTCTTTTTAGAACCCCTTGGGTGGATTCTGGATGAAACCCTTGGAACATGAGAGGATGCTTTGGTGGGTTTTCATTAGCATCCTTAGGTGAAAAAGTTCTGGATAGAACCCCCAGAGATGGTTCTTGGTGGAACCATTACACCACAGAATGTTTTTAAAGGGGTTTCTGGGAGGAACCTTTCACAAAGGGTTCTAGGTTGGTAGAACCATTTGTAAGGGTTCCAAGTTGAAACTTAATTTAAAAAAAAGGTTCTACCAGGAACCAAAAAGGTTCTCCTATGGGGAGATGCCAAAGAACCCTTAATGGCACTAATTAGCACCTTTATTTATCAGAATGTATTTGTGGGCATGAGGGCAAAAAGAACAAGAAAATGTTTTTCTGTCATATTTTAAGTGTGAATTTTTATGTGGGAGAGAAAAATAGACATGTCGATGCATGCATGTGAGAGTGTGTGTGTGTGTGTGTGTGTGTGTGTGTGTGTGTGTGTGTGTGTGTGTGTGTGTGTGTGTGTGTGTGTGGG
>JAJHUR010130720.1:0-15977 GCA_027495735.1 Lutjanus campechanus | reverse complement strand
ATATATATATATATATATGTTTTTATTAGTGTATAATCACCTGAGAATAAGGACCTTTGTGTTTTTGTTACCTTAGAATGAGTCATTTATATCTGCAGAGGGTGACTCTTCAGTGCTGCACCACCATGTTTCTACAGTAGCCCAGAACAGCCAAACTAAACACTGGATCTAGATACAGTCTTTCATGCTTTGCTCAAGTTTGGCAGCCACCATAGCTTCTCTTTCTCACTGGGCAGACGAGTTGACTGAAAATCTGTTATTACGCCACTAGATGCCACTAATTCCTATACATCTCAGTACCGTCCAAGTTCTGCCTTCAGCTGCGTAAATGCTGTTATCATCGAAAGACTCAACATTACAGCATTAATCTAGTTAGCCTGCTAACCTGTCGATACTATTACTACTGCTGAGAAAAATTGGGGACTGTAGGTGGTGATATGCTGGTGACCTCTGGAGAGTTTTTTCTCTCAAACAATGCATGTAGGGTAGTCTGCTCAGGTTGATTGAACTCTGTTCAGTACATTCATTCAACTTGTCATTTCAAGTCAAAAGACTTCAAGTTAGAAGAACTCATGTTTATATGTTCTTAAGGGTTCTAGAAATAAAGTTTAATTAAAACGTAATAAACAAAACTGTTTGTTTACATTAAAGCTACTACATGGAATGTAGTTGATTTTGGAGGCCCCACAAAGTATTAAGACAAACATCAAATTATCTCCTCCTGCTTCCTTTTCAGTGGCTCACTGTAACTTTGCCTGTGAAAATGTAAACACGGGCTTGTTTGATCTGATTTTAAGGAGAATCCGACCCAAGAATAACTAAATAGAAATAACCATGGATGGTCTTGTTTGCTTTTGTAGGTCATACAGAGGCATCACTAATAAACCGTGAAGGTTTCAAAACCAGTAAAAGAAAAAAAGACCACAAATTTTAGTAGCTTTAAGTTATTAAGATAAATGAGTTGATTTCACTAAATTCCCATATAAGTTTTTACAGTGTAACAAAGTACATTTCAACATGCGTACTTAGTGTTATTAATCTAAATGAGCATTCACGCATAACAAAGTAAGAAATATCTGGACAAACAATCTATTAGACAAAACATTTTCACCATATGTGGTGTTGAGATAATCCGAAAGTAACAGAAAGTAATCAGTACTTGAATATTGTGATACTTGGATTAGGTTACTGACAGAATATATCAGAATACATTATTAAAGTAACCCTCCTATACACACAAGCACGCACGTACGCTCGCACACACAGACACACACACACAGACACACACACACACATACACACACACTTTACACAAGCCCTTGCTCATTTCCTGCTGTAAGTCACACACACACACACTGAGCTGCTGCAACAAATACAGCTTTGGTTTTATGTTTCAGATGTGTTCAGTAAAATGTGGATGAAATGACACTCTAAATCAAAAATGTCATCAGATCCCTGCTGCTTAATATGAAGAAAAATTAGGTTTTGACAAGCAATATTAGACAATAAAGATCAGAGTGTTCATGAGAAACACTGATGTGGTAAATGACGGGGGAACGAGATGCAACTTCTTCAAAGTAGCTCAAAAACAAAGTTTAATAGTCGTGCACCCTCGGGCGTATTACATAGCAGTGAACAATACTTTTCGTGCATGAGTAAACGTTGCCCTTCTTCGCGTTTTCATGCCACGCGAGCGCACAGTAAGCCCATAAATATGCTCCCCGATTTTTTATTTTTTTTTTGAGAGAGCACACGGGTGGGTCAAGGCGAGGATTGATTTCCACGAGGACTGACGTGAAAAATGTACACATAATGTTGAGAACACATGGCTCTGATCAGACTTTTGACCTCCGCGTAACCTGCAATCACTAATTTTGAGCTTGCTTCCATATGGAGAGGGAGTGCGGTATTAAAGGTGACATGCAAAAAGAAGAAAAAAAAAGCTTAGAAAAATAAAGAGCTGAACCGTATTGTGTCATAACTGGCCAGTCACGCTGAGGTATTTTCATTCCTGAATAGCTTCACTGTGTAATGTAATGGATGCTCAGGCGCTGACATTACAGGTGTGTGTGTGCTCGTGTGTGTGTTCAGGTGGGTGTTTTATTATTTCTCCCACCTCCATCCCTCTCCCCTGCATACACTCCCATTCATTAGTTCTCATGCATTAAGACCGAGGTGGTATTGATTTGGAAATGTAAGAAAAGCGTAGCTGACATGTGGGCTAATACTCAGTCCAGCAACACCATGAAAGAAAACAACCAAACCACAAAGTGATGCTGCTGTAATGTAGCATTACACAACATATGCTGAGGCGATAGTCTGATATAAAGCGTTGCTGGAGGGTGAGAGCGCGTCCCGTTGCGACACCCAGGGTGACTTAGAGATATGTTTAGCGGAGGAACAAAGAGCAGGAAGGAAATGCAGAAGACACACTGAGCAAAGAAAAACATTTTCAAACACGACAGCAAAACACACCCTCCTCCTCCTCCTCCTCCTCCTCCTCTAGTCTGCAGCATTAACTGAGTCAATCCATGAGTTCAGCTGCTCGTTGGACACTGACTGCAATGATGGCTGCTGAATGTCTCATTGCAATATCCAGTGTTAATGTCTTTACTTCTTTCTGTCTTCATCTGAGTCCTTGTTTTGTTGTCTTTTGTTCGTCTCACTCTCCCCTTCCAAGCCTGTAGGAAAACCTACAGTAGCCACAAAACTTCAATTCTGTGCTACTGCAGAAACATGGCAGCTCCTATGGAAGAGGACCCACTTTGTCTGTAGATACAAATGTCTCATTTTATGGTAACGAAAACACAACAATTCTTATTTTCAGGTCACATCAAATGAAAACACACTATTATATTCCATTTCTGCCATTTCTTGCCAATAAAAACCCCCAAATCTGACACACTGGACTTTTATTTTGTAAAAACATTTTAAAAAGTCAAAAGATTGAGTGTTGCCAGTGGTCAGTACATTTATTGGTGACTAGTTTCTTTACAAATTAAGATAGCAAAAGCTTGTAAAATGTGATGCACTGTTATGGATCAAACTATCCAACAGTTTATACAGTAAATACTTCTTACAAATGAACGCATCAGTTGCTTAATAATTCAGTTATATCATGTATAGTTGTATAATAGTCAGACGAGCAATTTTTATGCATTGAGTGTTTTTATTTGATCTGATTACATTTGGCTCATAATACTTTTTGAAACAGGGCTCAGGACAGATGGTATTTGCTATTTTTTACTACTCACGGCTCACCGAAAGAACGTCCTCCATCACTGTGTAAAAGCCACTGGAATACATGTGGACTAACACTCAACATACACCAACCCTCAGAGAAATGACTTAAGCAGCTCCTAAAACCAAAGTGAGGCAGGTTTCAGCTCAGGTTTAACCCAACTCACAGCCCTCAAGATGTTTAATTTTAAAAGACCTGTGTGGTTTCAGAGGCATCCAGCGGTGAGCTTGCAGATTGCAAACAACTCATCTCACTCTCACCTTCCAAATGTGTGGGAGAAACTACGGTGGCGGCAAAACTTCCCCAAAATGCATAAATATACAGAGCCGGTGTTTGGTTCCTCCCTCCAGCGCTGCTGGCGACCTCCATGGAGAGGACCCACGTCCTCTGTGGACATAGACAACTCATTCTCAACTCAACGATTCTTATGAATATTATGTTCCATTTACGTCACATTCTGCCAATAAATCCCCCTAAATGTTACAGAGCGGACCTTTAAATTATATTCTCACTCGTCATATGGACATGTTGATATCCACTGCTTGGGTGTACTAAAGTACATGTCATTAAAATTTCAACTAGATTGTGCACTGGGCTACATTCTTCCATAGTGATTCAAGTAGTTAAACTACTTCTTCTTTTTTTCCCCCTTTTGCCATTTTTGTCATTTTTGTGTAGTTAGGCTCACTACTGAAACTACAAACAATTCAGGGCCAAATATGGAAAGAATGATTTTATTATTTATTTTACCATTGCTTCCACCTTGTATACTAAACCAAAGCAGACATTCCTCACGCTTCAGCATGAATAGTTTTTTTTTTTCTTGCAGTAGACCTTGTTGTATTATATTTTATAATAATTTTGTATCACATGCACATATACAATTTTTTACAATGTAGATTTTCCGAGTAACTTTAGTTAACCAAACTAGATTTCTCCCTAGAATACCTTTGCTGTAGTTCAACTTCTTCCAGTGTGAAGTAATTGGTAGCTTGCAAAGCAAAGTAGTTTTCCCAACAGTGCTCACACACGAATTCATCAGTAATAGTAATTCAACAATAGCATCTTGTACAGTTGTATAACTCTCACAGGAATAATTTTTGTGCGTTGGGTATATTTATTTTTGATACTGTTGTGCTCATACTTTTCAAAATCGATCTCTTATCTTAAATAAGTATTTTTAGAGTGTGGTATTGCTATTTTCACTTACTGTAAGTAAAGAATTTGAGTACGTCCTCCAGCACTGTGAAAAAAGCCTCTGAAACACACTGACATTCAGAGAAATGACTTTAGCAGCTCCTAAAGGCAAAGTGAGGCAGGTTTCAGTTCAGGTTTAACTAACTGACAGCCCTCGAGATGTTTAGTTTCAGTCATAGTCTCACCCGTCCTGTCATATCGACATGTTGATATCCAGTTTTTATACACAGCCAAATGTCAGCCAGGTAATTCAGCAACCTCGTCGTCTGAATCAGATATTCCCTATCAGCAGTGGTGTCACTTTTCAGATTAAAATGCACAAAACAGACATAGTCCTTCTGCACATCCAAAGTGCACCTGCATGAATGCTAATAATATTAATGTTTCTCAGTTTCTGAAATGTAAATTTTTCAGTTCTTCGGTCCGTCTGTGGAGGCACGTGTGTGCTGAAAAACCTATGCAAACCTATGTGCAGTAAGTGGAAAAACTGAAATAAGGACCAAACAGCTTTTCATTTGAAACTTGTCAATACATGCATTTTCACTTCTGTTGCAGGGAGTGCTTTCTTTTTTTTTCCCACAGTGAGTGCAAGTCGTCCCTGTGCGTCGGTGCGTCCGCCACATGCAGGGCCTGAAACGCTCCACGCTCCATGTTTGGGTAAACTGCGTAACAAATTGGAGAAAAGAGGCTGGAGCAGAAGACACAGAGTAAACTCCCTCCTGGACAATACCATGCTGTATTATTAAAACAACAGCAGAGGTCCCGGCGTTGTAACCTGCTAAGATGGGGGGAACATGCTCATCGATGATATCAAGGTGACTGAACACACACAGAGCGGCGAGCCAGCTGCTGTGCAGGCTGCATGGTGGGGCTCACGCTGAGGACTAGGTGCCTGGCTGCATAATTGGGAATTATTAAACATGGCTCTAGCAGCGAGGTGATCATGAAATTGTATTTTCAGTCTTGAGGGATGAAAGCAAGAATTAAAATGTTACCGTTTGTTAGGAAGCGAGGAGGAAAAAAAATTGAAGAGTCTTGTCCTAAACCTCCCATGATTCAATTTCTTTTAAGAAACAATGGAAATGCATTTGGACAAGCGGGGAGATGGATGATCCAGACTGCTGTCGTAAATTGTGGATTGCTGTAAATTGCAATCTGGATAAATATTTCAGTGGCAACTGGACCAACATGATGAAATGCAGGGCGAGATATTGTCCATTTTTCTATATGTGAAGGAAGCAAACAACTACATAGACAAACTGAGTGACTGACATGAAACGTGTTATGATAAATGATTTTAGAAGTAACAGTAGTAGTAGTGCACAGCACGGATGGATGCTGATCTTAAAAATGACACATGTAAAGAGAAATCGCACATCTTTTTTCATATTTAAATGAACTTAAGCATAGTTCTGCTTTCAGCTTATATGTTGTTATAATGTAAAATTTTATAATTTGTAATATTTTCTAGTCTTTTGTATAAAAGAGCAGCTATTTCTTGTGGTCCTTGTCAATTCTACTACACTGTACAAAAACTACATTCAAGAGGGTCTTACCATTGTAAAAGTCATGTGATACTGCACATGGTTTGGAAGAAAAGGGGAAATATCAGGTTAAGTGTTGTTATTCTCACGCTAACATTTCATGGTGTTTTTGGGCTAAATCTTATTTCTATTACAATCATTTCCAACACTATATTTATTAATGTGACGGAACAGACATGATGCAAATGACAAGGTGTGTGACATTTTTTTTTGTAAATGAAGGTTTTTACGGTACAGTGCATCGAATGAGGTTGAGTTTTTGTTACACTAAAACTGCACTTCTAAAAATCTTTCTACACTTGGGATCCCAGCGAGGATGCATTGAGGCCAATAAGACATCAGTAAGTATGATGGATTGTAAAACGTCCCTTTCTGTGCAGTCAATGAGAAGCCTGAGAATTAAGTAGTTATTGATTCAAACTTTTCATCATGTTGGACCCACCCCAATCAGTGATGTCACACTGCAGCTGGTGTTTTCTATCAGCTGTTGAAATCTTATCTTTTTTTGTTTTTGTCATTGTTGTTTTATGGACTTAAACTTGAATTCACATTTGTTTGATTTGATTCTTTTTCTTCTTCTTTTTTTTTTTTTACCAACAACAAAGTTGCTTTGTAAAATCCACGCTGCTCATAATCACAAAAAAGTTTCTCACCAACATTTATGCTACATCCAGTCCTCTCTTTCAAGACACATCAATTCCATCACACAACACAGTGTTGCATTAAATGCACAGACATAAGATGTTCACTTCAGTACAATATTTGCTAGTATAAAAAGTTTGTACAAATTCTTGAAATACATTTCCAGAAGTAGATAATTTAAAATAAAATAGCCAGTACTTTCAATGATGATCATGTCTATAATGCATCATAAGCTCATTTATAAGATGTTATAATGCATTTTTTAAGGCTTTATAATATGCTAATAATAATAATAATCATCATGCATGACAACTTATAACAAGGTTTATAAAGTATTAAAGATTGTGGACATAATGTACTATGAGTTTAGCATTCGTAATGCTTTATATATGTGACAACAGTGTCAATGTATCATATAACTTTATACAATGCTGTCACTTTACTTAAATCTCACAAACTAATGTTATAGTGTATTATTGATGTTTATAAGACATTATTCCATTTCAGAAACTTAGAATTTTATAATCTGTTTTAGCAGTTCTCTATGTGTCCTTATAACTGGCTAAAGTTATGGCAGTTATATTGTGCTGTGTAACCCAGGACTCTTTCAGACACTGTTGTCACTTGTCGCTTTGCATTCATAAAGCATTATGAATGCTGAATACATTATGTTCACCACTAACACTATAATACTTAATAAACATTTATAAAGTGTTTTATGAAGCCTTCTAAATGCATTTATAATCCTGCTAAAGTTATGGAAGTTATAATGTGCTGTCCCTCAACTCAGGTCCTTCTTTCTGATGCTGTTGTCACTTTGGCATTGAGGTATGAAGCATTATAAGTACTGAACTTATAATAAATTATGTCCACCACTTATAGTACTTTATAAATGTTGTTATAAGCCATCATGCATGATTATAATCATTTGTAAAAAGTTTTATAAAGCCTTATACATGCACTATAGTGTCTAATGAATGTGCTTATAATGCATTATAGACATGACATTCACAGGAAGTGTTATCAAATTGTCTGACTTTATATGAATAATTGATATGATGACTTATTCTGTTAAAACAATTATAAAATATTGTCTAAAATCTTGAAACTCATTTACAATCAAATTTAGGAGGTGAGTTTATGAGAGTTTATGAAACCACTTTAAGGCATCATCTGGTATGCCACTAATATTGTCATACAAGCACCTGTCCTGTGATGTTGTGAGCATGAATTCCTCTGAAAGTTTCAATGAAAAAAACAAAACAAAAAAAAGCATTACTTCAGAAATTTTTCCTGGCCTTTTTTTTTTCTCCAAAAAAATAGCTCAGAGTTATTGAATTACATTTAAATTGAGTTAGGGTGATTCATATATTGGTACATCTGCTGTATGAATCATGCACACAGGCCCACACTTTAAATACATGCATCAGTCCACAGATGTCAACAATTAAAAATAAAACAACCAACAATGCTCCGCTCTTCGATCAAATATTAACCTAAAGTTTGCAACAGGAGCGAATCAGAAAAGTGTGACAGGCGACACGCGTCTTTGAAATGAGTTCATCTCACTGGAATCATTAGTTTGGAGCTGCGAGCAGAACATTTTCCTCTATAGCAGCAGTTTCAAATCACAATGCAATAATATTTTCCAGCATAATCTAAAATGATGTTGGAGAGAAAAAACGATGCGGCAAAGGAGCAGGGGATGTTAGTGATTGTCCTATATTGCTCATGCTCTCATGGATTACTTAATTATCAGCCCGTGCCGACGTTCTGCTCTGTTAATGGTAGGCAATATGGCCTTTACCTCACTTAAGGAATAAATTGTATTGCTCCATCTCTCTCCATCTTGTAACGAACACACCCTCCCACACACATATAAACATCCCTTCCCTCCTCTCTTCACTGCTCATATAGATCATTTAAGCTGGAATGGGATAGTTACTGAAGCAAAATCCCGATGAGATCCAGTGCTATTTCACAATAACAATTTCTTTAATTGGGCATCTCTGCCTATTCTCCCCGCAACCTGTTTTATTCATCTTTGCAAAAAATCAGGGATGGGATCCTCATCGACACACGCTGGGTTTATGATTTTGAATCATGAGGAGTGCAACTTCTCAGAGAAATTGCTATTGCCTCAGTGGGAAGCATTGTTGTGAGCAGAGGTTTGGAAGATAAAAAAAATATTAAGTTAATCATGAACTCAGTCAGTCAGAGAGTCGTGAGCTGTGGCAGGTGGCGGCTGGGTCGACATCAAAAGGAGAAACGCACACCCTGAAGAAGAGGCAGGCGGAGGATGCTGTAGGTATCTGTGTCATCAGGAGGTCAGTGTCATTAGCAGCTCGAGGGCCACAGTGCTGGACCACAGAAGAGGTGGTGAAAACAAAAAAACTCATCATTCGCCTAGTGAGCGTCTTAATGTCAGGCTGTTCTGGGACAGCAAAAAACATGATTTGATATTTTTATTTTGTTTTTTTTTTTCAGTAACATTTTTCCCCATGTGAGTAAATCTCGCTGTAGTTCTGAGTGTGTGAGTGAGTGAATGATAATGGTTTTAATAAACATTTCCTTAGAGTGGTGAAAAGATTGTCATTTAAATACATGTTATATCACATTCTGCCACCAGACGAGGTAACACAATGGTGAATAAGAGTACAGCCTATTGATGAAAGTACTGTAGTGTAATATTTATATCATTGCTGTATGAAAGAGTGACTGGATGTCTAACATTCACAAAAAAAAACACATTATTTGGTTACTTCTAATGCAAACCAAACACTTCTGACTGCTGCAGCTTCACAATAAAAGCATTTAACCAGAGAAATATGAGTTGACTTATATCATGAAATAGTTGCAGGAAAGGAACATCATTTTTGGCATTTTTTGACAGGGGATCCAGTTAGAAATATTACAGGGAGTGATGGAACAGTCAGGAGCAGCCACAGTGAGCTGTTCGATGAAGAACTGCAGGCAACAGCTGTACACCACCTTCTCAGCCAGATAGCAAACTCCTTTCACTTTGCCCCACTGGTTGCAGGCTCATGCTGCGTGCAGCATAAAGTCAGATCATGGGCTGCTCACAGAATGATGGAAAAAGGCCAATAATTGCCTGACTTCTAAATGACAGTAGTTTGCTTTGCTGCCCCTTGAAATCTATGACCTGGAGTATTAAATCACATTTGCTGTTATCGTCAGTAAGTAGTTGCCGTCAAATCAATCAGGACTGAAATCTTTGAGATTTACACTTTATGCACTGTGACTGTGCATAACATCTGAACAGTTATATGAAGCTAAAGCCAACAATCAGTTAGCCTGGCCTAGCATAAAGAGTTGAAACAAGGAAAAACAGCTAGCCTGGCTCAACCAGCATCTCACTCTTTACCATGTTACATCGTGTTTACTTAATTCTTACAAAACTGCTGTTGGTTGTAGTTACCAGCCACACTGTTGTGGCTGGTAAGCACAGTCAGCAGACGGTTAGTTTTAAGACCTGATGCAGTCACGAAACTTTACATGCGCGTAATTGAGATCAAACTGTAGGCCGAGTTTAAGGATGGGTGTGTTCCGAGAACATCAGAATGTTGCAGGTGGTGTGATCCTGCAAGATGTTCTGTAGTTTCACATTTACCGTGCAGGCATGAGAATGCTGTCAATATTGTGATCTAACATTTGACAAGAAAACAAGCAAGTGTATGTCCCAAATATCTATCTATTGCTTTAATGAATCTGAAATACTGTGAAATATTACATCCAGAATTCAAATTACTAATGTATGACTAATAAGCAGTGCTAACTTTCTAATTTTAGTGGGATCTAATTTTACCAAAGATGCCAAATATATCAGTCTGAACATGGGGCTTGCTTCTTTCACTCATGTGTAAACAACATATAGCTGCAGCTACATATAGCTGGTGGTGATGACATCGTCAGCGTTATTTTTTCCACACTCCAGAGCCACAGAAGACAGTTTAAATCTGTTTTTCACAGGCTGAGTAGTCCTCGTGATGAGTAACCTGATCTTTATGTGTAAAATAGGTGGAGTGCCCCTTTAAGTAAAAGTATAAAGGTATCATCAGAAAAATGTACTTAAGTATCAAAAGTAAAAGTACTTATTGCACAGAAAAGTGGCCCCTGTGAGTGGTATATTACTATATATTATACATGTATAATTGGATTATTATTACTGCTGCTTCAGTATGAGCAGCATTTTAATTCTATAGCTGGTTGAAGTGGAGCTACACTTTTATCTCCGTTCTATATTGTTGGATGATTTAATCAACGGAAAATTACCATATTTACTAAGATGATTATATGTTTTACATGTAAAACATTAATATGCAAAGATTTATAATTGTCAGATAAATGTAACAGAGTAAAAATCACAATATGTAGTGAATGAATGTAGTGAAAAAAAAAAGTAAAAATATAAAAAATGAACTCCCTATTTGTGTAATAATAGACAGTTTGGACTTTTTCACCTTTAAAGCTACTTTTGGGAGGAAGAAATGGTGAAAATTTGGAAGTTACAGGGTTAAAATACCTCCTCAGAGAGTATACATTATGTGTCCTTATCAGAAAGTAATTAAATCATGAGGTACTGAGTCACATTGTGTGTGATGCCTGCAGAGTGTATCCACAGTAGCAGCTGACCACACACATGCACCTCCAGCACAGGGAGGGCAGCGAGGGAGTGTGACACAGCTCTAAAGAGTCCCATTGACCTCATCATGAGTTGCACTCTCAACAGGAAGTCTCCTCTGTTTTACACTTTCACTCCACTGTACTGTGACCAGCAGCTCAAACCGGCTCAAAGAGCTTTAAATCCTCGCTTGCCAGGCCGGTGTGTTTTCTCCTCGCGGGGCTGTTTGGAGTAAATATCCGGCATTAATATCCACACAGATCTTTTGCCAGAGGATTATTGAACATTAATTACATTAGCATTTTCTCTCTGACAACAAGGTGGCTTCTTATCTGTGATCTTCAAACTGCGACTGGGAACTATTGATCTGGGCCATGTTGTCATTCAGATGATAATTAGGAACGGGTGAGAGGTCAGCCTCCAATCCGTTTGAACATCTGGATGAGAGTTCCTCAAGGACAATGGGAGCCGCAGGATGCCGCCACTCTGTCGAGCCCCGCGCGTCTTTATGTGCCTAAGTCCATTATACAAATTGTCTAATTAATTCCCACATTCCAGAAGAGTGGCCCAACAATCAATGGAGGCAAAACACTGGGAGGAGAGCCCAGTCAGAGCCCAGTGTACAGTTACAGTCGGTGCATACAGAGCTGGCGGTGATGCACCTGCTGCAACGAGGAAAATGATAAAAAGCTGCAGTTCACATTACAGCTGGGCAATATTTTGATATTATATTGATATTGTGATATGAAACTATATATTGCTGGCCTAAGTGGTAGAACAGGCATTATACGCAGGGCTGGGAGGGTTACTTTAAAAATGTATTCTGAGACAGTTACTTATTTCCTGTTAGAAAATGTAGTTTGTAACATAATCCAAGTATAAGAATATTAAAGTAACGTAACTCGATTGCTTTCCATTGCTTGAATACCTCAGTAGTCTCGAGCTGGAATTCTTTTTCTGAGAAGCTGTCACTCCATTCCGTCGTTCCATGGATAGCTGGAAATACTGAAATTGGTGATGCCACAATTTGCTACTGCCACCCATGATAAAAAAATTGATTCATGCATGTCTTCTAGTCTGGTGTCTATACCAAAAAGGTTCAGAGCTGTCCTCAGTCAACCACAAAGTGTGTTTTACATGAAACACGGAGTTAGATACAACACATGTCAAGCACAAAAGGAAATTCTTAACCCAAAATGTCAAAATGACTGCGTGGGTTCTTTTTCTTGCTATATCTTTGTAATAAAAACAAGTTTTACTTGAAGGCATAATATGCAGCATTTCCCCCCCCCAAAAACCCCACAATATATAGACTCATATACACATAATCCTTTTCAATCATCACTTATGACCCACTAGACCTGTGTGGTGGTGTCTGTATCTGCAGAGATCTTACTCCTGGCCTGTATTTCCTTATTATCTCATTATTTTGCTGTGCTCGGGACACTTTTCAACCCATAACCAGTGGTATTTGATATCCTATCCTAACTATCTTTCTGGTGAATTTACGAACAGGTCGGACAAATCCTCCTGATTTTAAAAAGCTCACACGTTTAAGTTTATGTTCATAATTGATGTAATTAGTGCCAGTATGGCAGTCACAAATATTCTGAAAGTCATGCAAAAGTGCTATTTAAAGCGATATTTAAATAATTTTGTTTTTCATTTATGTTAATCAGTGCCAGCATTTATATGGATTAGTGCCTTGTATACAAGTATACTAATATAGTGATATTGATCTGCTTTTTATTCTAGGATGCAATAAGTGGTACCAGGGTCTGGTTAAGAAACACCTTTGACCCAGCATTTAGATCTCTGAGGACTTTTTATATGTTATAGAGGTGACATTCATCAGATTTTCTGTTTGTGTGAGATTTTTTTTCCTCATACAATGCTTCTACTATGAAAGGCAAGCTTTCCCTTTAAATGATTCACTAAGACTTTTTTCTCTCATTCAGAACTTACAGAGGACACAAAATCAGGGTTTAATTATGTTGCACTTTGTGAGAGGCTGACCCACACTTTGGGCAAAATGCCTGGGCCTGTAAAGTCATGTAATTTCCTGAACTTAGCAGACTGTTCCACCTTTTCTTTTTATTTTCCTTTACCTGATTTGTCATTATATCCACATCTCATTGTGTTAATATTATGTGAAATCACCTATAGTCATCTTTACAATATTGCTGCTGCGTCTAGTTCAGATCAACATCTTCCTGGAGAGGCTGCAAAACTAAAGAGAACACTACCTATTAGAACAGGTGTGAGCGCACATTTTATTTTGTGACTTTAACTTTTTTGACCATCTTATCTTCCTGAGGAGAACACCATTAACATTAATCTATAAAAATCCTACAGGAACAACATACTGTGAGGGTGCCACAGCTTTAGAGGTGGTGCTATCTCAGGTTGGCCTTATCTATAATTAAAACTGTATTTTAAGGACATGCAAATGGAGATATTAGCAGACCTAACATATATCCTTCTCAGTGTGGTGGGGACAGAGTTCAAAAGAATCGTTTTACAGAGACCCCCGCTTTGCAAAAAAGTAGCTCAACGTATTCTTTTTCATGAGTAAATAAAGGTAATCTCCATGGGTGCATTAAATTCTGTTGCCGCTGCATTTATGTTATCGTTAATGCGATGAATAATTCCGTTTGCACACTGCAAAAGTGCTTACAGCAGAACTTTGGGAAGAATCAACAGAACAAATTGTGTGAGAAATTCCTAAATGGTCTTGTTCAGAGTGTTTAAGTGTGGAAAAGATCTCCTTCCTCTCAGCGTTTTGTACCGAGCCGTACCACTGCATGCTTGACCACTTAGAACAATGGCTTGTTAATCCACAGTTCAAAGGAAACCGGAGCAGGGGCAAGACAACAGATGTTTGCTCTGGTGCAATTTTCCAAAAGTACAGATAAGCGCTGAATGTAAAAAGGAAGCGGCTGTTTTAGTCTGTAAATTATTATTGCCTGTAAATTGTAACATAAAGAGCCTGTGGTCCTGTTAGTCAGACAGTGTGAGCTGTTGTCGCTACAGGAAACAGCTTATCGTGGTTTCTGTTAACATGTTGCAATGTAAATGAACAGCTAAACTGTACTTGATCCAAATGTGCAAATGCAAAACATAAATGTAAATCAGTGTGTGTGTGTGTATGTGTGTGTGTGTGTGTGTGTGCGTGTGTATGTGTGTGTGTGTGTGTGCCTGGGGAGGATGCAGACAAACAATGCAAATATTGCCCCCTTGTGGTTCCTGTGCACTCATGGGTGTTGAGGGAGGCTGGCAGCCATCTGGGACAGCAGACAGAGACACGCTAACCTGTTATAGCTTCATCTCAGGACATAAAAATAAAGATTGGAGCAGCAGAGGAGGTGTGTTTTGGCTGAGTCTGATGTCATGTTGGAATCATGAGTGACACGAGGGGAAAATCAGGGTTGTAAGATGTGGAAAATGTTTAGGAAATGAGTGATTTCTTCCTACAGCCGAACCTTCACATTAAAGGGATAGTTCAGTTCATTTGTATGTGTTGTATGAGGTACTTATCCATAGTCAGTGTATTACCTACAGTAGATGCTGGTTAGCGTGACCCTAGTTTGGAGAAGCAGAGAGGATGACTTGCACAGAAGCTAAGGAGTGCACTGCTGTGGACAGGGTCAGCATCAAAACAGATTTCAGCCACTTAAAAAAGGGGTCAACCTAAAAAATCGATGTCACTTTAAGCGCACACTATATTTTTGCCGCTTTACTTTGCTGTCAGACTGTCTTTTACAATGGGAAACCGCTGTTAAACAAGCCAAATATTGCTCCCTTCAAACCAACAAAACTCCAAAATCAGCAATTTTACCACAGGATTTATTGATCTACTGCTTCCCCGATCTGTTAGTTTGTTTGTGTAATTGTGCAACTTCTGTGTTTTAAAAGGAGAGCTTGGATTCACTGAAGTCACACAATAATACAAAGAAGAAAAAAAAAGGACAAATCAAGGCAGCGGTAGACCAGCAGCCTGGGCTCAAAATGCGGGGGAGCTATGTGGAGCTCAGGTCCCATAAAAGAGACATGAGCTCCCCAAAAGGCCTCATTTAAGACATTTAAAGACGGCTCTGAAATACCGTCATCTGGCATTGAAGTTTTCTTTTTCCTGTGATTTTATACTATATAGTATATTTAGGTTCCTGAAATAAAAGAAATAGATGGATAATAAAGCACTTGTCAACTAATAAAGGCACTAAAATACTTATAAACATAATGACGTCTACGCCTGCCATAGTTATCCATGCATGGTTGTGCACTCAAAACAAACTGTATGTTGTCTTTCATATTATTTCTCAGCAGAAAGTGATTTTTAAAAAATTTTACAATGGTGAATAACTTTTCTGTTTAGTTTGTTGCTACGGGATAAATATTCTCTATCTAAATTGAAATATATTGATAGTAAATTTTTGCCAGGGTGGTTCGAGTGCGTGCTGGCCAGCAGGGACGAGTGCCCCTGAAACACTAAGTTTGGACCCCCGTGGTCCCCCATCCAAGAGTCTACAATAATGAAATGATCAATTTCTTGCAATGATATTGCACCGACACCTTTTTTTAGTGAAACAAATGACTGAAATAGTAAGTTACGAAAACAAACACCTATAATTATGTTGTTTTTTGTGTGCAGTTATGTTGTATACTATTTCTATCTGTGCCAAATGTGTCCCTCTGACAAAACAACTGGTTC
>JAJHUR010130719.1:0-24355 GCA_027495735.1 Lutjanus campechanus | reverse complement strand
TCCTGAATCTATTTCTTTGTATCTTTTTTCTCTGTTGTTTGGACAGTGAAGAGAGTTGAGGCTTCTGGTTGAGGCCTGCAGCACCATAAGTCCATTACCTCTCTTCACTAATCATCCCGCTTATCAACTCAGGTAAAGTTGCTAAAGACAGCTGAAGTCACACACCATCTACGCTAATTAATAAAAGTGTTCTTTCAGTCTTAAGGGTGAAAATAGTGTTTTGGACCAAATCTAGGGCTACCATTTACACACGACATCCATTTCTTGGATGGGAACAGTGACTGGTTGCCTGGCAACCTAATGTTGACAGCACAACTCCAGCATATTTCCCAATGTGTCAAACTATTCCTTTAACTACAGTTCCCATGAGCCTTTGATAGCGTAGCAATAGCCAAGACTGAAGGCACATGTTGTTGAATGTAAAAATATTTTTTTCACCAGGTGTTAATTTTACCATTGCTGATTTACATTTATTTTTTCTTCATCATTTGTTTTAGAGTGTTGGCTGATGTATTGGCTTTATATACAGTATATATGTAGTAAATTTAGCTTTTTTTTTTTAAAGTCGCGGGGTCCTGGGGTTTGTGTGGTGTAAACTTTGCATGCAGAGTACCTCCAATTTGTTGCAACTGTGCAGATCTGTCCACAGACTTGTCAATGAGACCAGGGGCCAATCTATTGTGCATATGTGGAACATTTCTTCAAAGTGGACTCCAGAAAGTGGTATAAACAAAACTAAAAGGTGTCTGAGGTGTCCGCAGCTGTCTGTGTATGCGTCTGTTTGGGAGTATAATAGAGCCCTTAGATCTGGCAATTCAGTGGAGGCACTGACTTTTATTACTTGTACACAGAAATGTGTTTCAGGAAAAGAAAGGAGAAATATCAATACCAGAAAAATCCAAGCCCTTAAAAAACATCACCACCTGTCAATTGTTGTTCCTGGTATCTTGCTAGTGTTGTGTCTTTGTCCTTCATTTTCTCTTTTAATGCACCTAAGGGCCTCTACACAAGGTCAACAGATGTCTGAATGAAACATTAACACGACAGATAAGGGGCAGTGTGTCACAAGCTGGTACAAAAATGTGCCTAAGTGTGTTTTTATTTAAGCATTTAAGTTGAAGCTTTGCGAGAAGTGAAGAAGCCAGGAGGCAAGTGTGATCTGAGCAGATACTGCTGTTTTACTGGTGGTAGTGTGATTACCGCAGAGAGGAGGAGGAGTGACAAGCATGAGGAAGAAGGACTGAAGAAACATCTTGGCCTGACTCTGACTGACAGTGCACATACCTCACTTAGCATCTGTCTGGAAGGCTAACGTGTTCTTTTCTGGATTAGAAAACAGAAAGTTTATTGAGAAGCAGCTGAATTCAAGGAACTAGGTGCTGAAATTTACATTATGTATATCTATACATTTAAGGCACATATTGTATTCATCTGTTTTGTCTTCTGTCTCACTCCAGCTCAAGCTGCTGAAGGCAGCTCACTTGTTGAGTTCCCACTAACTGTATAATGTAGTTCTCGCTCATGAGTTTGCCTGCAGGCCGGTGATTCACTGAGATTTACTGTCAAATATTTGGGGTTTTCTTGTTTTCCCCTATACGGCTATCTGGGCAGGGGGCGGTATCTGTATGCTGTGACATACACTCCTCCTATAGAGATAAATTGTCCAGGAAAGGTGAGCCTATATGCTGGTACAGTAGAGCTCTACAGAGAAGGGAGGTCAAACACACACACATGCAGATCCAACCATACGGATAATAAAAATTTTCTGAAGTTGTTCGAAACAACAAATACAATCTCTGCCCAGGTAACAGGTGACTTCACAAAAGCTGTCCCATTTTTCATCTAGCATTTGGAGCCCTTTCTTCAGAACTGGGCCTAGTGACTAACTTAAATATCTACTATAATGTAACCCATCAGGAAAATATCTCCCTGCTGGCCCTCAGTTACAGGGAGTTCAGACATCATGCTGAGCAACAAGCTTTGTTTTTTAACACATCCATGCACACAAAACTTCATATGATGGTATACTTTAATAAAAAATGTTCATGGGACCATTATCTGCAAGATGTTTTGCTTTTTGGATGTACTGTACATGCTTTTGTAAACTTTTTGAAAAACTGTAAAATGTCCCATGTAGTATGTATCTTGGTCACAACTTTAAAAAACAATCATAACAAAAACCTTTTCTTTACAGATATAAAGAAGCCATATAAAAATTGCTTTGTTTATGTTAACAAAATCTGATATATCATTCCCAAATATTGATATTAGTATCAGCCTCAAAAGTCCAGCATTTGTTGTTCTGTTGGATAAAAATGTTTTTCGCCAAAGTTGACACAATGCAAAAAAGGGTTAATTCTTGTGCTGGGTGCACAAAATACCTTATTATAAACCTCGTGCACATTTCAATAATTTGGAAATGTATTGTATTGTTAACTAACTATGGAAACAGCAGTTGAACTCAAAGGGGAGAACAGAAGGAGGCAGAATTCTTCTTTCTTTGTATCAGTCCTGAGTCCTCAGAGTTCCACATCAGTCGAGTGTCTCACATGGTGTCACCCTCCATCTTTTGTATCACTGTGCTCTCTTGTCCCTCCTCCACAACACTAAATCATCCCTGTCCTCTTCCTCTGAAGCCATTTGCTCAAAAGACAAAAGACCCCCCGAGCCATTCGCGGTGGCCCCAACTGTTGTTATGGAAACACAACAAGTGCCTCACATGCCGTATTAGCTACACCCCGACCAGGAAATACAACATGTTGGCACTGTTATGTATGTGGTAGAATTAGGGTCTCTCACATTGGGTGAAAGTCTGCAAAGGGCAACTCATGTAGCGCTATCTCATCCTGACTTATCCTGTTATCACCCGTAATATGTTATCATACCAAAGTCATACACAACATTTAACCCGATTCAGAATGCACTCAAGTCTCTGCCAACTGTAAAAGATTACTGTCCAGTGCTTGTGTGTATGTATGTGTGTGTCTGTGTGTCTTTTGTGCATACACATAAGTCTCTGAGTGCCAGCCAAACAAAAGTTCAGCCTCAGAGTGAATTAGAGCACCAAGAGCCATGCAGCCTCTCAGCCGTTGCTATGGTAACATTTGTAACTGAACACAGACAAGTACACTGACACTGTAAAGATACAACACCCGGCCGATACTTTTACAAAATGGGGGACACAGAATCTACACACACACACACACACACACACACACACACACACACACACACACACACACACACAAAATTGCATATAGACTCTGTCAGAGACTAAAACAACAAATGTTAAAACCTTTCCCCAGTAACATAAAGTATGAGAATGCTGTTGCTATGGTTACAGATTAGGCAAGATTGCCCAAGAGGCGCCGCCGATTGTTATAAATCAGCTCATTAATGAGCCTGTATTGTGCTGTTGGCGATGAATAGGTCAGCTGAGGAAGACCTTATGTAACAGTACTGTAGCTCGTAGAAAAATGATTCAGTTTATAATACAGGGTGTGTTTCTGTGTGTATAATTAATTACATGTACAGGGTTGGTCAGTCCTGCACTCAGTATTAAAATAAGACATGAGAGATAAAAGTGTGTGGAGGGATGTCTACAAAACAGATACTGCAGGGTGTGGTCTGTCTAATACTGTAGAAAACAAGGTGATGGGACTCCACTAGATTGGTCGATCATGTAAATTTGCAGGTCAAAGTTCAACAAAAATGAATGTTTGATGAAGCTTGCACCAAAACTTGGAACACAACTGTTGATATTCACAGACCAAAGTTATGGTTTTTTTTTTTTATTTAGAGGCATGATGGGAAAGTAGTGGCAGCTTACCCAGAACCAGCAGCTCCACAGAGGCTTCGTTCTGTCCCTCCAAATCATCAGATATAACCACTTTACAGATGTAAACTCCACTGTCTCCCCACTGGACCTCTCCTATACGCAGGTCTGCCTCTGCAGGAAGAAAAGAAGAGGTTAAAAATGAAAATGCATTCCTGCATGTTGTATTCCTTTTGAAGGCTTATATGCTACATGGCAATAAGTTAATTAATGTTCAAATTTTACCAGCCACTCAATAGATAATACCATTGTTTTATTAGTGTGTGAGTGAAGCAAATCTACTAGCCTCTTACATATTTTACCAGCATTTTGGCTGGTGATTGGTGCTAATTTTGTGCCCTGTTTGCACCCATATGAGATTGTTGATGGACATTAATGTGCTGCTATAACAGCCTCCACTCCTCTGGGAGTGACTTTCAGCATGATTTTGGAAACTGGCTGCAAGGACTTGCTCCCATTCACAATGGACAATGGTGACGACATACTTTTGGCCACATAGTGTTGTGATAGCTCAGGATAATGCTTAAAGTTACATTCAATTCATCATATTTTCTAATTACGGTTTCGAACGAAATGCCATTACAAACCATTCAAATATAGTTTGGCTCGAGAATCCAACACACAGTACAATAGTGGGCCACTGACTCCATTGTACGGGGGTCAGACATGTAAATACAGCAGACAGGAAAAGGGTTGTATAATCCACTCACTTTTCCTGTTAGCCAAGGAAGGGGGAGGAGAGACAGACACAGCACACCAGTCTCTCCTTTAACAAAGTGAAACCTCCCAGAACATTTTATTCTGATACTGTCAACGTTCTTTTCATTTAAAGCTACCTAATCTAATGCATGTCCTGTTGGTTTTCTTTAAAACTTTTAAGTGACCAGAGAGCAGGTGAGTGTGTTGGCCTGTCTGTGACAGCCATGTGATTAACAGAACACCCCCTGCCCAGTGCATGCTGGGACTGACTCCAGCCTCCCTGTGACCCTGAATAGGATTACATGGGTATGGATGACTGGGCGTCTCTAAAGGCAACATAGTTACAGCTTTCAGTTTTTACAACATTGTTACACTGACCTGCTTGAGGACAGGAGGTGGTTTGGGACAGAAAAAAAGAAAAGCCTTACAGCCTTACAGAGGAATGAGTGTGTGGATGGTGGGATGTGGAGATCTTAGAGAGTGAAAATAAAAGCGGGACATTGAGGTACATCAGAGAGACAGAGTGAGAGGTCAGGATGAATGAGAGGACAGCGTGAAAACCATTTCTTTTGTCTGTGTCCCTGGCTGGTGAAGAGAAGGATGATTCTTCAGCCAGAGTTAGAGCTCCATAAATCTGAGGCCTGCAAACAAGGCTGCCTCTCTGTCTTCAACAAGCACACACATGCACATGCAACCACAAAAAACACACACACACACATGCACAGAAGTGTCCCTGAGAAGATCATTAAATGACATGATGGAAAGACAGTAGGGAAATATAAAGCTGAGACAGGGGGGTGGCATAAGCATGAATCTCCCAAGAAGCTTGAGATCTTTAAAAACAGAAACCCACCTGTTCAGACAGACATTTACAGTATCTGAAAATTATGTAGACAAAAACATATGCTAAAACTTCAGATTTATCACTTGAATTCTTTTATTAAGCCTAAATGTGTGTGCAATTCCATTTTAGGATTAGGACAAATTATCAACTGATAATGGGAAATGTATATATTATTTATTATTTTATTATTATATATTATTATATTAATATATTAAATTATAGCTGATATCTGCTATAATAAAATTAGATTTCACGGATTATATAAAAACCATTTTATATGAATCATTAGGCAAAATGTTCTAAAAAACGTTCTTTGGTGTACTTTACTAGAAAAAACAACATGAACATTTGAAATCGAGTCAAATCAATTTTATTTTATAGTGCCAAATCACAACATCTTATATCAGGACACTTTTCTTATAGAGCAGGTCCTGACTGTGCTTTTTTATAAACCCAATAGTCAGAACTTTTAGCTTGTCTTACCCTCGGGTGAACATAAACTAGAGGTTATACGAACATACAAAAACATGACATTAGCAGTTATCTTATTGGTCATGGCCATGAGAAGTAGATAATTATGGGTTATCTGTATCAGCTGAAAAAAAAAATACATATCGTGCATCCCTAATAATGTGATCTATTATACTTTTGGCACATGCCTAATCTGCAGTATTTCGGGCAGTGTACGTATTTAAATGTCAGGTATCCAGCTGAGTTGATTTCTTGCTGGATGGATTTGAGACCTTTCTTCTCTCAAAATCAGCCTCTCGGTCTCTAACATCTAATATCGCACTCTTTTTTTCTCATGCCAAACTGCAGAACTGGAAAATAACTGTTGAGTTATGTAACCTGATTGTTCTGAAAGCTCTAAAGATCTTCAGTAATGCCTCCCCTGTCTCTCACCCTCCTCTACATGTGTGCAGAATCTAGTTTGGCCATTTAATCAGGAATCTGTAGGCCAATACTCCGATTTATGGCTTTCATAAAACTTGCCATGCTTGGAAGCAGAACAAAAAAGAACATTAGTTGGGATCAATATGTTACAAAAGAACCACAGGAGCTGCTTTTTCTTTTATGCACCACGTAAACTGGAAGCCCCAAAACTGAGAAAATGCTTTTGCTTGGTTACCTAATGTGTCTTTATTTTGTTATTTCTTAAATGTATTGTGTCTTTTATGTTTTTCTCAGTTTTGTCTGTTGTGTCACGTCTACAGTATTTGGCTGCAACATTTTTCCAGTACAACTTGCCAATTGAAAGCAGGTGAACTGAAATTCCATCTAAAGCTGGTGAGCTGAAGTTCAGCCTATAACTCTAAAAGAGTTAGCTTGGCTGCACAGCTGCTGTATGATTTGATAAGAACTCGAGATGGGCATGAACATCAGAGAAACAGAACCAGAGGTGCAGTTGGTACTACAAGAGTCTTACTATTGATGATGGAGATGTCTCTGTTCTTGTAGTACTCTGACAGCGTGACTGAGGAACCAGAGATGGAGGCCACAGTCCGGACCGTCCGGCTGCTGTCAGCGCAGTCAAGGTAAGCTGCTGTGAACGACGTCTCGTACCCTCCACCTGCTCCTCCGGTTCCCCCCGTCAATCCACCTCCTCCCAGGCCTCCACCCAGGCTGTCGGGGAAGCTGAATGAATCCCGCGTGCGGTCGCGACAGTATGACTTGTAGACCCACTGCACCACAGGGACCTGGGTGGACACACTGTTGTACTGACACGGCAGCACCACTGACTGGAACAGCACAGCGTACCTCTTGTCCTCTCTCACGAAGACATGAACCCCCGAGCAGGGGAGGACATCTGTGTGAGGATAATGAAGAGTAATCAGTAAAGTGTGAGAGAAGAAAGGGTTAAAAACAGGTTGAGATAAACGTTACATTTCACTTAAAAACATTCCTTTTTCTCAGTCACAACTCAGTCAAATCTGAACACACAAATGTGATACAGATTTAGTGTGAGCCTTTTAAGCCTCTGGAAATGTTAATTTAAATAGTAAAAATGCATACATGATATCAAAGAGTGTCTCATCAAGCATCCTCCAAAATCCTAACCCTAACCCAATCAACAATCAATCTTTCTGGTGTGTTTACAAACAGCTACTGACAAATCCTACTGAGTCCACCTTTAATGCCATTAAGTATTGTGTGAATCTGTAAATCTGCTTAGAAATCATAGGAAACAGTTGCTGCTTAGAACTCCAGAAGTTGCCTGAGAATAATCACAGTTTTAAGTTTCTACAGTATCAAAGTACACCAATCATAGTTGCCTGTACATCTATGGTTACACTGCAAGCAGACGCAGCTATTTGGCATGGTGCCAGTTTATTGTCGGGGGTGGCACAGTTCAATTTTGTCAGACGGGAGGCCCATAGATTCAGACTTAAAAATCCTCCGGCTTGAGCAAACACCACAGATTTGGCAGCCAAAACAGGTAATAACGGGGAGTGTGTAATGAGGGGGTTTTAAGGATTACTCCAGCAGACAGCAACACACAGTGATTCAGAAGCTCAGTCGGCGTTTAGGGAGACACCTGTTCCTGTTTGCTCACTTTAAAAAATATCTGACAAATCACATCCTGCTCTCACTGCATGTCTTAAATGAAACTGAGTGAAATCGCCTCCCTTTCCCAAAAGAGATTCACTTAAGCAGAAAAATGCCAGGATGAACTAGAAATTCTGGGAATATTTTGATTTTCCTTTTAGCTGGAATGTAATGAATCATTGTGCACTTTGGCGAGATAAGAGAACAAAAACAAAGCTGTTTTGAGACAGTTTGAGTTGCTTCTGCTCAGTGAAATCTGACTATGAGCTGAGTTGACCTGACGTTGTTTTGGAGCTTCTGAAGCCGCAGGACTCTGGGTCACATGATGACCAGGAGCTCGAGCTCCGCAGTTCAGCAGCAACATGCACTAAAGAGAAGACCATGTGAATCCCCCCCACCTCACACACACACCCCGAAACATCTGTGTTATGCTGCTGTGTGTGTGTGTTTCTCTGGCTCAGCAGTGGGAGGTGTAAGTGAACTGGACCAGTGAACAGGGAGGAGGTGAGGGATACGAGGGGGCAGCTTCACTTAATCCAGACCAGGCCTGTTGAAAGACTTTTGTTTTCTTTCTGTTACTAAGAGTGAATCTGACTGAACACCCTCACCTGGTGTCGGAAATCCAACAGATTGAAATCAAAAATACCAACAAGCTGCAACAAGCACAGAGTTGTGTTTACCAAGACTATTTGTTCTTTGTTGTTTACAGGCTTTCACAATGATGTACACACTGACACTTTTCTATTAAAAACATCACAGATCTAAGCACAGTTACTAACTGGTACTGAAACAATTAGTCAGTTGATTGATTTGACAGAAAATTAACCAACAGCAGTTTTGATCACTGATTGTTTAAGTCATTTATTAAGCAAAAATGTCAAACATTAGCTGGATCTATCTTCTCAGATGTGAGGATTTGTTCCTTTTCTCTGTTTTGACTGATTGCAAATTAAAATCATTGAGTTCTGGCCTTTTGAGTCAACACAACAAGTAATTTGAAGGTATTGCCTAAGGCTCTGGAAACTGATTTTGATGGGGTTGAACAATTGGTTTAAATATTAGAATTTTGAAAATGGAGACACAGTATTTATTAAGCAAGAAATATGTGCCAAAATAGCATTTTAAATTAAATATTGTCAGGTCTGGCTTTGTGAGACTACCCGTGACTAGTTCTACATCAGCAGATGTGAGAATTTGCTGACTTTTCTCTGGAATGATTGTAAATTAAATATTGTTGTGATGTGATCTCTTGATCGTACAAAACAAGTTATTTGAAGGTATTACCTATGGCTCTTGGAAATTTCGGGAGCTTTATCAACATTTTAACATTTACATGTTTTACATTTACTAAACAATTCATTGATTATTATTAATATCAATTACATTGTATGTAATTATTCAGTAAAGTGGAGTCATTAGTTGCAGCACTATTACTAATAGAAATACTGGTACAGTAAAACTGTTGAAAAATGCAAAATGTTCTTAAAAGGTCTCTGGATACCACTGTATAATTGAGTCTTGCACAGTGATTTTGTGCTTATATATTTCTTAAATAATAGTATTCTGTTGGTATCTATGTAAAGACCTCTGGTCTGATCTGAAGCCAATCTTGGTTTTAAAGTAAGAGTTTGGCTGGAGTTGCGTGGATTTGGAGAAAAAAGAAGCATTGTTTAAATTCAGATGGAGAGGAAACAAGCTGACTACTACGTAAATTCCTCAGAGAGAACATTAGTCTACAACTTCCAAGAACTGGAACAAAAAAAAGCCAGGAGGTTGTTCTTCCTGGGATCACAGGCTGTGGGGCGATCAAGGCTTTATTAGTTTTCAGTGGAAGCCACCTCCAGTGGAGAAAATGAAAGCAGAAGAAAGAGGAGGAGGGGGAGTATAGTTACTCTTGTAATATTGGACAGAGAAGCCTTGTTGACATATTTGTGAGATTTAAGTTTACTATAAATGTTTGGATGCTGAGTTGTCTGATTTCATGTGGAGAAATAATGTCCCAAAACTTTTTTCGGATAAAAATAACTCACTGATTTCTCACCACACTGTCTTTTGCTTGTCATGGAGAAAAACATGTTCAGTGTCTTCCATGTCTACATTCAGTAAACCAAATACAACACTAAAAGAAACCCATTATCAACCTCACAACAATGAGCCTGTATGCCACTGTAGTATCTGATAACTGAGATACTGTAGTAGAGCTGCAACGAGTAATTGATTGATTGATTAGTCTATCAAATGAAAATGCATTAATTAACAATTTTGATAGTAAATAAATCCTTTCAGTCCTTTCTCAAGAAAAAAAAATCAGACATTTGCTGGTTCCAGCTTCTTCACTGTAAGGATTTGCTGCTTTCCTTTGTCATTTATGATAGTAAATGAAGAGTCTTTGGGTTTTGGACTACTGGTAGCACAAATGAAGCAATCTGAGAGCATCATTTTGGGCTCTGAGAAATTGTAGAAATTGTAGACTTCAAGTGTATTTATATCTTATATTTTCAATATCAGTTTCCACATTATTTCCGCATTATACTTTATTATAGTTATTAAATAAATGCAACTTTATACCATATATGCCCATCACAAATAAAAGGTCTTATTTTGTCCAACTGACTCTCAAAACCAAAAGATATTCAGTTTTAGGGCTGCATCTAATTATTATTTCCATTTTAACGATTTTTTTATTCCATAAAATGTCAGAAAATGGTGAACTATATCTCCCAATATCCAAGGTGAGATCCTCAAATGTCTTGCTGTGTCCACAACTGAAAGATATTCAGTTCAGTGTCATAGAGAACAAAGAAACCAGAAAATATTCACATTTGAGAAGCTGACTCTGGACATTTTTATGAAAAAACAGATTAATCAGCTATAGAGACAGTTGGCGATTCATTTAATACTTATTTAATAATCGATTAATCATTGCATTTATTCAGTTTACTGTTGTATAAGACTAAGAGAACCTGAATGTATTCACATCTGAGTAGCTGGAGCCAGGACATTTTTGCCATTATTGCATAAAAAATTACTTCAGTGACTAATCGACTATGAAAATAGTTGCAGATTCATAGATATTTCTAGCATACCAGGTGTTGCACATACATTTCATTTATGCACACAGGTCTGGAGTATCATACTGTATATATCGTGAATTTTCTAACCTGGTTGATTTGTTATTTGTTTATATAACTGTTTTTGCTACTTCACATACGTCTTATGTGAGTTTCTTAAAAATTTAAGGTATTTTGTCCCCAAAAATTAGACGAAGAGGTCAGAAGTTAGACCTCCTGATCCACAACCCCCAAAGCTTCTGGTGGGATCATTCACACATGACTAAATAATAACAGTCGACTACAGCACTGCTAGCATAGCACTCAAACTACTTTTATGTGTCACATATCGCAGCTTTGGCAGAATAGAAACTACCTTTATATGCTAGGGAATAACCACTAACGCTCGACTTATTAAATATAATTATTAATATGCGGGAAAAGTTTGAATCTAAATGCTTAAGTCGTCTCTGAACGCTCAATCATTAACGAACAAGTGCAGGTTAGCTTAACGTTACCGTTACTCCAAACTTAAATCTGAGTTAGCGTAAAACAACCTGTTACACCACTTTACACAGTGAATTCCATCTTTTTTCTGCTCTCTTACCTGTCAGAAAAACAATAAAAATCCACCACTTCGGTATGAAAAACATTTTCCAACCCCCGCAGGTGAATTTCTGATGAACGTCGTCCTCTTTTCTCTTTCGTCTCATCTCTGAACGATGTTTCAAACTCCTGCTCCAGACAGTCTGACTGGCACATAACGGGACAGGTCCGCGGAGCACCAGCAGCCGGACCAGTGTCAAGCGTATCAAAATAAAATTCTCAACTTCCGGCAAGGGCTTTCAAAATTAAAGCTTCGTTGACGCAGACACTTATGGAAGGCCATTTCCGCCAGTGTGATGTTAATTGAAACAATGACTTAGTATGTGAGGAATAATGTACAGTGGGATCGTTATTGTGAAATAAATCCCGACAGGATGATGCAGGACCCCGACGTGTGTATTACATGGTACTTACCCCCCTAAAAATAAAAAAAAAACATGTCACATTTACGTGACGCAAAATATTAATTTCAAAAAGATTTTATGACTTTATTTCACAATAATGCCTTGCTCATCGTGCATTATCCAGCTTGTTACATGGTTATGTACCAAAATAGTAAATATATTGTCACTAAATATTAATTTTAAAATTATTTTAAATGATTTGACAATGATCTTATTGTTCCTCCAGAGTCTATGATCTAAACTGGGTCCATGGCAACAGCCTGTTCTTCATAGCAACAGTCTGCTATACAAAAATAACAGGCCTTAAAATGCTGTAATTTACCAATGAAAAGCGAGTATTTAACAAAGCCATGGAATAATTTGAGATACTAAGTCTTTTTTTTTATTTTTTTATTTTCTCATTATAGGGACTGGATTTTTTTCCCCCTCCACACTGGCAGATGTGGGCTTCCATAGCCAGTAAATGAGAAAGTGTTATGAAGAGAGGCTGTGGACACAGCAACAAACCCCAGACAGTAATAGAATAAAATTTGAAATATTGAAATGTTCAACATTTTTTGAAATTTTCTCATGAGGGGCCAATATTTTGTATATGTTTGAAAGATTAAGTGCTTTTTATTGCTGTGCTGCTTTACTTTATTACTACATATATATCTCTGTGTGTTTTAATATTCAAATATGTTTATCTGATATTTACTTGAGTATCGAGCAATCTGCATACGTAAAGTGAAATGTCAATAGAAGGCGTTGGCCATCACTGAAAAAATAATAATTTCTTTAAGTTATAATTTTATTTTGAAGTCCGGATGACCCATATCCGGTACTAGTTGTCTGGTTGTGTAACTTTACTCATTGTCCAAAGACAATGGATGGTTGCGGTGGTGGAGGGAAACGGGAGGGTGAAGTCTGAAAGACGTAGTAAGGAAACTTTAAATGTTAAAAAAGACATGAATACATCCTCAACGACTATACTACCAATATTAATAATAAAACAACTAATAATATATATTATATCCCACATGTTGGATCATTATCATGTGATCATATGAGACCTGAAGTGCTTGTAATGTTGCCATCTAGTGTTCAGGATTCACAGTTGCAAGAAACTGCATTATTCATTTTATTTCATCAACTTTATTTTTTTTCCAGCATATTTCATGAATGGAATGCATCTCAAAATGTAGCACAATAACAGAAAATCTTTACAAATCCCAATGTAAAACTGGTAATGTTACCATTGCTGAGATACAAATAAAAGCATGTGTACATTGTCATATTTCTATTATTTCTATAAAATAATTCAACATAAAAACATAAAAAAACACATTTGAATCAATTGGCCTTTTCTACCTCTGACTCTTGAGCTGCTGAATGAGGGAATTTCTGCAATGTAGGATCAATAAAGTTTATCTTATTAAAATTGGAAATTTCATTTAAAATGTAAAAGAAAAAAACTGTTCAATCCCAACAATCAGAGGAAGTTGTAGTTCTAGTTTCTCTAACATTACGGTGAAAAGGAGGATGGATGTTAAAACCGGTTCAATGTTTTTGTATAAAAGAATATACAGTAAATAAACATACAGTTCTAGAAAGCATAAAGAATTGGCTTACACAAAACTGAAGCCATTTTCTTTCATGTGGAGGTAACTTCCTAAAAAAAAACAAAAAAAACAAAAAACAAAAAACCTACCACCAGTTACACCAAACAGCATCTAAAATCAAGACACACACATGCAGACAGACAGACACACATAAGACCTTGGATTCTTATGCAACAATGCCAACGTATTGAGTTTTAAAGCTAAAATGTCAACTCATTTCAGGATAACACAGCTCGCTGAAAATAATCCTGCTTCTCTGTAAAAACATTTGCCTTGATATAGTTCTTAATATTTGTATGACATGAGTTTTGGTATACATTATGTACAGATCGTGCCCTGGGCAGTGTTTATACCTAAGCCCAAACCTGAGAGGTTGTGACAGCTGACCCCACCCACTTACCCACACCCTGTTTAAAATGGATCAGATGGGCTTTGTGGGCGCCATTTTCGGTTCCCTGCCCTTCTTCAATTAATCCTCCCACAAACAAACAACTCGACTCTCAAAATTGTTCTACCTCTTAAAGAGAAAATGACACGTCCTCTTAATTCTAGTTTATTACACATCTTTGTTAAATACTTGATTCTGGTTGGTCAATTACTGCATTCTAAGGTCTGTTATTTCTGAACAGCAAACTGTTGCTATGACTAACAGATCGTTGCTATGGGCACAGCTCTGATCATAGACTCTAGAGGTGCAATAAAATCATTTTTAAATTAATGTCTTGTGTCAAATTACTGATTTCTTTACTTAAGTAGCCATGAAATAAGTGGGATAACATACAGTGAGTGGGTCATTATGGCAAAATGAATCCAGACAACTGAAGGGGTTTCTATCACCATAAGGATGCACTCACTGTGTGTTCTCCCTCACAAAGCTGTGGACCTTGGGCCAGTTGTCCCTTCATAGGCCCCGCCCCTTTTCACTCTGTGCCCCAATAACAGTTGAGAAAGCCTCGTACACGTCGGAACCTCAGTCAAATTTCTACTTTTCTGTTTTCTGTAGGCTGCTTAGTTATGCTATGTGCTAGGCTAATCTAAGTTGAAAAGAAAAAAAAACAAATTTTAAAGATCATTAAAAGATGTTATTACATGGCTTTGTTAAAGACTCAATTCTGATTGGTCAATTGCAGCATAGACAAGCAGCATCTAAGTACAGGAAACAGGAAAGAAGAAAGTTGACATGGTTCTTTCGGGTACAAAGCTTGCTCAACCTCGGATGGGTCAATTATGTCCCAGTGAGATCCATGGAGGCAAAAATTGGACAATTAGACTTAAGTCACTGGAGAGACACAGAAAATGGAGGACGGTGGCTGATGCAGGTTGGAGGCCTTAGTCGTCGTAGTCCCTCCTCGGTGGCTTATTATTGGGTGGGGCAGGTGATCTGTCACGTGCACGATCATCATAGGGCTCATCATAACGGTCATCGTCATATTGACGGTCTCTGCGGTCATCGTAGCGTCGGTCATCATCGTCGTAGCGTCGGTCGTCGTCGTAGCGCTCATGGCGATCACTGTACCTGTCACGCCGGTCGGAGTAGTCACTGCGCCGATCGTCATAGTCGCTGCGGCGATCGTCGTAATCGCTGCGCCGATCATCATACTCCTTGCGGCGGTCGTAGTCGCGCTCACTCCGTTCCTCGTAGCGGTCGCTGGGCTCAGCAGGTCTCCTCACACTGGAGTCATCATAAGCTCGTGGGTCCTCTTGATCATCGTCACGGCGACTCTCACCATTTCTAGCTGGCTCTTTGTCAGTGTAGGCTTCCTCGCGAACCCTGGAGAGTGAACACAAAGCAGTCAGATGTTTGTGTGTAAAGGTTTAGTGTATGTAAACCTACATTCTTTCTAATGGCCAGCAATACAAGTCTTGAAACCAGGACATTACAATGATATTATAATAAACTTTCTCAAAATATTGACTTATCCCAAAATAACAATGAATTATTCAGTGACTATTTTGAGACATGTCATTACTTTGAGATATTATATTGAAATACTAAGTCATTATTTATTGCACACTACTCAGTATGACATCGTTATATGGACTGACATCTGACTGACTTCCAGTGTTCCTGTACTTAGTGTTAATAGGAATTAAAATCACTTTATTATTTCATGGCCTTGCTGCCCTGGCATTTGGGCTTTGTGCCGAGACTTCCTATATCTCACGATATTTTCACACATTCATCCATTAAGAGATATTTGAAGTCTCGCAATACATCGACGCCATGTTTACATGCTACGCGGGAGGCTACAGTTGACATTTTGGCTAAAAACGTGGTGTAAATGGCATCTTTTGTGGTTAAATTTTAATGTCGCGGCTCGCGGACACTTAATTACACCTATAGTAGAGGGTGGTTGGCACACACCAGGTGTGCAGAAGTAGCCAAAGAAACTAAGCGATGTGCAAAATGTATTGTATTGTAAATGTATTTTAGCCACAATAAAAGGTTGGTTTAAATGTATGCTATATGTAGATTTTCAACACTTTACCCTGCCATGAGACAGCCTTTTCCGACAGGAAACCGCTGTTAAATAAGCTAAATGTTGCTCTTTTACTCAACCAGACTGCACTGGCAAAAACAGCAATTTTAACTCATAGAACACAGGAGTTCCTGGTCTACAGCTGCCTCGATCGGTTAGTTTGTTTTTGTTACTGTGTGACTTCAGAGAATCCCAACTAATCTTTTAAAACACTACTGTTAAACAGTAACACAAACAAATAAACAGATTGAGCAGCCGTCAACCTGCTACTGCCATGTTCTGCGAGATAAAATGATTTTATCAGTGGAGTTTGGTTGGTTTGGAGAGAGCAGTATTTGTCTTATAAAACATTGGTTTCCTGTCAGAAAGGGCTGACTAAAAAGTAAAGCTGTAAAAATGTTCTACATATAGTGTACACTGATACTGATTTTTTAAAAATGTCTAGAAAATATTTTTCTATTGACCCTGTCCACAGCAGTTCATCGTTTATCCTCCTAAACCAGGACTACTGCTGTTTCTCCAAACATGCAGCCACAATCTACTGTAGGTAATACACTGACTATGGATAAATACCTCATACAGCCCCACTTCAAATAGTCCAGACTATCCCTTTAACTTCTAATATCACAGCATCTTGTTCATCAGTGTGAGTGTCTTTGTTCGTCTTTTTTATGGGGGCAAAAAAACTTTACCCCATGGCATATTCCTCCTCCTTCTTCTTCTTGCGGCAGCAGCAGCAATAGATGACGATGATGAGCACGATCAACGCGGCAACGACTCCACCAATGATTCCTGCGGTGGAGCCGATGTTCATGGAAGCTGCAGGAAGGAAGGAAGACGGGTTGAGATAAGAAGAAGAAGAGAAGGATGCATATTCAAATTCAAGATGTATTTATTGGGAAGAGCAAGTCCCCATAATGTTAATGAAACGATGTTATGAGAAGGTTTCGCTCACGTGGCATGACTGAGAGGGTGAGGTTGCAGGTAGCAGAGCGGATCTTGTTGCTTGAGGTGCAGAGGTAGTATCCTGATGTCTCTTTGGAGATGTTGAATAGAGACAGGATGCCTCCCTCTGCAAGACAGAAACACAGTCACATACGTACATAAACACATCACTGCTACTAAGATTCGACTGCCTCCTTATTTTATATTTTATATTTTTCATAAATTCTACAATTCTCAAAAATCCAGGGATGGTCAGTCAATAGTCAATGCTTTTTACTGCAGTTGCAGTTCCTGAAAGTTTCATTGTAGATTTTGGTGATATAAAGGTGAAATGATGCCGCAGAGTGAAATACTGTAGTATAGGGATGTAACAAAACCAAAAACTCAGGTATGATTTAAAGTCCATGGTACAATATACAAAAACATGAATATCACGCATCGTTTCATCATTATATAGACTGAGCTGAATAAAGGTGAGGATTTTTCTCATCAGAGGACAATATTTTATTAAAGAAATAAACTATAATTAACAATAATAATACTGAATAAATAAATAAATGCATATAAATAGTAACCTTTTCCTAAACTACTGTTTTTAATTTTGTGTTACATTGTTTGGAGAAAGATCCGTTACACAGCTTCAAAATTACTTAAAAGGTTTTGTATTTTTTTTACTACATTTTGCACAATAAATATTCTTGAAATGGAATTCTATATATTATCTATATATTTTGAAGTGTGTTTATTCTGCTGCAATGTATCTGCTATGTGAGTATGTTCAGAAACAGTCATTTTGACATATAAATACAGAAGAAAAGACTATATCGCAATATGCTTCATGCTTCAAATTATACTGCAATATAAATTTTAGGCCATATCACCCAGCCCTAGTAGGGACCCTATTTAAAAATGTTTGTTTCTAAAGTTGTATACAGTATTAGCGTCAGACAATGGAGCTCTGATTTATTTGGTTTGTTTGTTTGGAGAACCTAGAAAGTACCCCTAAATCACCAAATCTGCTCCCAACTCTCAAGTCTGTTGGTGTTACAAACTCAACAGTGAACCCTCAAAAGTAAAAGTCTTGTTAATGATTCATGATTCATTGATGATTCATTCGTTACACACCGTTGTTCACCTTTAAACATCACAGAATTGACTCAAAAGTGGCCGTGTGATGGAGCAGAAAACTAGATTCAGAGATAATGTTGACAATGGTTTGCATATTACCACTCTCAATGGAAACAGCACTAACAGGGTCTCTACCAAACACTAAATCTGGGATAAATGCTTTTAATTTTTGTGCTGCACACACTCGGAAGACTTCACAACACACATTGAAACATTAACTCACTTGCAACTGTAGGTCGCGCTTGAATGTTTTAACTGTGTTCTGTTGCTGTTTGTTTTTTGTGAATTATTTGTTTGTTGTTGTATTTATTCTGTTCTAACTGTTCTAACTCCAGTCATTTCTCACGATTATATAAAGTTCGAATGAATGTCGGCTCATATTTTGCCAGGATCGATGGTCCAATCAGAAACCGCGCCACTGATACTTACTGTCGGTTGTTCTGGGATCCGGCCTACGAAGCGTATTTCTGACATCTCGACTTTCCCACTTGTAAGTGGGTGGTGGGGATCCTTCCTCAGAGTGACACGTCAGGTTAATGTTCTGGCCGTACTCTGCCTTACCCTGGATGTTACAGATGGGCTTCGATGGAGCAACTAGAAAACAATAATTAACATGAATAAAGAATTAACTCATACGACATCTTTTCAAGTAAGGATGTTGGCAAACTGATCAACACAGTTGATGTAAATATTTTTTGTGTCATGCTTCTGTTTTCACTTTAGAACCCTTTAGAGCAATATTATAATTTCTGAGCCCCACTGTCCATTTTGGGGGCTTCATAACCAAATGATGTGAAATATCAGCAAACTTTATTGGATGTAACATGCTGAAACAAAACATAACCTGGGTTGCATCCTAGATGGGAACATATGGGGAGTTTCCATGGCCTTAAAGGTTTTAGGGCTCATCTGCTGGATAGAGAGTCCCTAAAACTATCCGCCTCCTGCCTAGTCCAGTGTCACTTGTCACTATGCAACAAAGACTTGAAACAGAGACTTCAAGCAGCGCAAAACAAACTGAGAGTAGTACTAGGGCTAGATAATAGGAGTCACGTGGGCAGCTCTCTGTTCTTTCAGCTCCAGTGGCTTCCAGTTGAGGACAGAGGGCGCCAGATGCAACTTAATATGATCGACAGGATCCTGGTAGAGCCACATGTTACCTTGACAGCTGATTTCAGAAGATAGAATACCAGAGCTAGGGTAGCTAAACTGTACTTTCATAAATGCAAAACTATGATGGGTAAGGTTTCGTTCATTTACGCTGGTGCCACAGAATGGAACTAACCGCCTCTTGTATTCAAGGAGGTGCAGAACTCACAAGCCTTTAAGATAAAAGTCGAACATCAGGGACTACGATGGAAACAAGTCCTGGATTTTATCGTGTCATCCCTGACAATATCGTATATGCTGGTACTGCTTTTACTATTGTATTTGATCCTTTGTTGAATAAACTAAACTAAACTAAACTTTTTATGACCGCTGTCTTAACTGCAGCAATGACTTGACTTGACTTGCTTGATTCTCACCACAGACTTGAGACTTGATTTTGACTTACACATGTGTGACTCCCACCTCTGTCGATTGCATCCCCACTAAATACTTCTAAAAAAACGTCTAAAAACCTATATTGGTCGACCATTAATTAAAACAGTTAAAGACTAAATATGATGCTGACTGAGCTTTGATGTTTTAAATCTTTTAGTATAATACCTGATATTATGCTGAATGAAAAGCCAGAAACAACATGCAATGCTCAACTCTTTTCCACAGCTAATAAGAGAGTATTTCTTCTTACCTAGAACCACCAAACGTGCCCTGTCGTATGGCGTGCCCTCATCGTCACCCAGGACCTGGAGGCGACACTGAAATATCTTGTTGTCTGCTAGTGTGATGGAGGACAGTTTCAGGTTAGCCTTTCCCTGGGCAATGTCAACGTCCAGGGACACCCGACCTTCATACTTATTTTTGATGTCAGTTTTTCCAGGAGGATTAAAATGAGTGAGGATGACGACCTGTTCAAGACAGCATCAGAGGAACATTAATTGTTCTGTGTAATAATAGATTGAATCAGGATTATGATGATTATAGCAGACAGTTAATAGAGAACCATGGGACACTTAAGTATACTGCAGTAGTCTGACCTCGTTAGGGGTAGGTCCTGGATCTTCAGCACTCCATGTGATGACGACTAGTTGGGGGGACGGGATTTTGGTTTGAAAGCTGCAGGGCAGCGTGATGTTGTCCCCCCTGGCAAACTCATATGTCTCCTTCTCGATTTTTACAATGATGGCACCAACACCTGACAACACTGTCACAGATTTAAAAACAGAGAGCATTAATGACCAGTTGCATATCATTTATAAAAATAGTAAACTTTAAAATTAGGGCTGGGCAACACATCGATATTATATCAATATAGTGACGTGAGGCTGGATATCATCTTAGATTTTGCATGTTGCTGTATCATTGTATGGTATAAGTGTTGTCTTTTCCTGATTTTAAAGGCTGCATTAAAGTCAAGGGATGCAATTTTCTGAATTTATCAGACGGGGCTCATTGTTCTACTAAAAATCAGATTTTGTGAAAGCACCAATATATCTGTCATTCTTGAGAACTGGGACAAAACCCTATTTTGAGGGGGCTTTGATTTTAACTCTCCAATTATGTTGGAAAAACATATTTTAAAAGATCAAACTCTTAGCTATTAAACCTTGTAACAGGCCAACCTCCTAGTGATTAAATTTTCTATTAACGTAAACCGAAAAATCTGATGACAAAATGTTACATTTTTTCATTTCACAGCGTTTAGAAGGACTGAGGCTGAGATATTATTCAATTTTTTAAAAAAAAGTTTACCAGTGCTTCAGCAGTATTTCCCACCCTTTTTAAACCAGTAAGTGAGACAGGGGTCCTTTGGGTATAGGTAACCCTTTTTATGCCTGATAAAATTATGTTTTTGTAAAAATCTAACAGAGTTGGTGGAAACCTGAGACACAACTTTAAAGAGCCAACATTTTCATAAAAAATGTATTTAAAACAAAGATGATTATAATGGCATATTTAACACCCATGTTATCAGTAAGTATTGTTAATTATTGATTTTGAAGACTTAAATTGTTTGAAGTTGTGATTCTTGTCTGGGACAAGGGTGTAAAGAAACCAAAACATTTCATAAATTACATATATAAAAATCTTTAGAGAATACGTTTTTGCCAATAAATGGAATTAGAGTGTTGGTATTAAAAACCAAACCAAAAGTTTTTTGGTAGAACATATTTAGAACAGGTTGTAATGTTTATATATGTATACCACTCTCTCTACATAATATAGCCTTGTGTTTCTTATTTTACTTTATATATACATACAATTAATCCTTAATATCCCCGATGCAATACACCATATATTTACATTTACACTGTGTAATCGGCTTGTGCAATAACTATTCATGCTGTGAAACCATCCTGCTGCTGCTGTGCAACCAATCTCTGTATCTCTGTGCAATTATCCTTTTTACAAGACAATATTATTTAAGTTTCTTTTTTTTTAGTATCATGCTGCACACAAGTGTGTATTACAACATGTACAACATTATCTACAATTACAATTATTCATGTATCTGTATAAGTGAAAGGTATAGTGGTTATGGTTAATGTGTATTTTTTAAATTAATATTTTTTATTTTTATTCTTTTAGATTTTATTCTATTTTTAATTTAATTGTATTCTATTTATTACTCGCTTCTTTTTCTGCCTGTATTTCTTGGTCCTTGAGCTGCTGTAACAAGTGAATTTCCTTTTCTCATCTTATCTATTCTCATCTTATCTTATTAGTCATCGCTACAACATTAATTGCGATATTTGATTCTGTCAGTGTCGCCTGACCCTACTGTTGGAGCGTTAATCTACATCAGTGCATCATATTCTGTCAGACCATCATATGTTTGCAGTATTTGAGAATTTACAGTATGTTCCTTCAGAGAAAATGTGTATAACAAGATATATATTTTATATCGAGACATAGCCTAAAAATAAAGATATTAATTCTAAGTTATATTGCCCAGCCCTAGATTAAATAACAAAGTTATTATTGTTAATCTGACTGCATTACAGCCTGTGTGTAAAATGTGCCTTCACACAGAATGATTCAGCAGTGGAACCTGAGATCTGTAGGCTACAAATAACTCATTACCCCACCCTCCCACCCACATACAAACACAGCACAGACAGCACACATTGTCTCAAATCTGTTATGTGTGGAACTGAAACAAATTCGTCAATGAACAGAAGAGAAATTTGATAGTCTGCTACAGTAATTGATTTTTGAGCAAAAAGGGCAAAACTTCACAAGTTCCAGCTTCTCATCTTCTGCAGCAGTAAACTGGATATTTTTGGATTTTGTGAACAAAGCAAAAGGGCTGCAACTAATGATTATTACATGATTACATGATTATACATTAGTTGTATTAAAAGAAATAATGGTGGTGGAAGGCTCCTCTCTCTCTTCGTTGTAGGACAGAGAGATACAGAAGATCTTTCATACCAACTGCCATCAGACTCTATAATTCTTATACTAATAGATGAGACTACTACAGACAAATGAATTTCCCCTTGGGGATTAATAAAGTATTTCTATTCTATTCTATTTCCACTGTCAATAAACTGATCGATCATTTAACTGATTAATTGATCCTGTCACATTAGTGTCAGTTTCAAAATGAAAAATAGGTCCAAACATGTGAAGCATGTTTTCATTATCGATCAATCTGTTACTGATTTTCTCCACTATTCAGTTACTTTTTTGATCCATAAAATAGTGAAAAATGTTGATCACTGTTTCCCAAAGTCCAAAGTGACGTCCTAAAAACGTCTTGTTTTGTCCTCAACCCCGAAATATTCAGTTTACTGTTAGAGAGGAGTAAAGAAACCAGAAAATATTCACATTTAAGAAGCTGAAATCAGAGACTTAGGCCATTTTTTTCCTTGAAAAGTGACTTCAACCGATCAATTATCGGAATCAAAATGGTTGGAGATTAATTTAACAACTGATTATTTGTTGCAGCTTTACAAAGCAAGATCCCCTACACGCCCTTTCAAACTTTCAACATGTGAGTGAACACAATGTTTATTACAGATTTATGAGAAGAAAAACTTGACACGCAGCGCTGAGCTGCATCTCAAATTGATTAAATTAATTAGTCTTCAGGTTCCAGCTTTCAGATTGCGTCTATGACAGAGAAAAATGCCAAAAATCTGTTTGTGGTGGAATGTAAGAGCTCTTTCTAGGCCTAGAGGCCCATAGGCCAAATGTTTAACCCCAGTGATCTAGAAAATAATTGACAAATTGATCATTAGTTAGTTGTAAACCCAATAAAGTTTCATTATTAGTTATTGAAATGATTATTAGTTTGAAACATGCCTCAGGCCTTTTTTTAGAAACCAAAACCACTCTATAAGGTGAAAGACGAGTCGAGTGAAAAGCATTTAAATATTTGATTATGTTCATTTTCAAGCTGCCATTAGCCGATTTCTAAGTTCTACTTTCTTTGTTCATGTTATTTATTTATTTTTTAAAAAAGGGGTAACTAAACAACAAACCGATGACACAAGTCACCTGCATGAACAGGTTACTTGGGCCTGCAGTGGAGGTGCGCAAACAGGTGTGGCAGCTCCCTCAGGCTCAGCGGAGGAAAAAAAACGCTAATGTTATTTTGTCGCAGGAAAACTCACCCAGACACAGCACAGCCAAGGAATAAATCCTCTCCTCCATCGCGCCAAGACTTTTTTCTGCCTCTACGCACCGTCGGTGATTCTTCTTCGTGCAGTTGGTCCCTCTACAATGAAACAGAGATCCGGAGCCGCCCGGTAATTATTTGCATCGAAACCCGAGTGATGCGCTCGATGGGTGCGCCTGCCGCGTCTGAATGACTGACAGCGCTCTCCACCAATCACAGCAGCTCCTGCAGCGCAGGTAACATTCTTGATCCGTTCACACGGCGTGTTTCAGCTTGTCCGCATATACATGACTTGTCAGGTACTCCTACCCTGCATGCGTTTTCTCAGGGTTATTTTGCCAAAAGGATCAAATATGGATTTTTCCCGCACATAGTTTGTCGCGCTGCTTCAAATTCTAACAAAAGACCCCACAATCAAACATTTCGTTATGATAATAATGATAATAACAGAAATGCGTTCGTTGTAATTTCCTTTTTATTTGTTT
>JAJHUR010130718.1:24645-36953 GCA_027495735.1 Lutjanus campechanus | reverse complement strand
TTAAATCAGAATAAACTGTAGGTATGTGGCAGTTCTTTTCAGTGTACAATTCATTTATAAAAAAATGCACATAAATATGTTATTTGAAAGAATATAGAAGTACTTATATGGTTGTGACTTTTTCTGCTCTCTTGTTTTCGTGTATGTTTTACCTGGAGATTCATGTTTTGTAAAATATGTGCCAGAAATAAAGATTTGATTAAACTGAGTGTTTACGTATATGAGCAACGCATACATCTTTAAAGCTACAATTCATAAATGCATTCCAAAGATTCATGTTATATGCCTTATGAAGTCAGCTCAGTCAGTGTTTCCCCTCCACTCAGACATGACACTGGTTTGAAATCCATAAGGAACTTCTGGCACAGCTCCCTTTTCATTTGGAGGTGCCTGGGGGGAGTAAAAAGCAGGGACCCCCATTTTTTACAATTCACAGACTTTCACAAATGTTCTTTCTCTCTCTCCCTCTCAGACCCCGACCCACCCTTCATACTCCCTCTTTTTGGCAGCGGAGAACCAAATAAATGCAGCCCAACAGTCATTGGGGGGTTAGAACAACCCATTTGGTTTAATGAGGTGATTCAGTGTGTTTTCTCTCCCCTTTTTTCCTCGTCTATCTTTCTCTGTGTGTCTCTTAGCCAATTACAGTGTCCTGTCTTGCATCCTGTCCCCTTTTTTTCTTCCCTCCTTCTTTCTTAAGGCCTTGTTGAGCCCTGATAGGCTTGCTGGGGATAAAACCTGGAGCTTGGGAGAGGAGAGGGACATTTGGGAGCGAGATGGCGAGAGGGACGGTGGCCTCGTACCTACATGGAGTCCTTCTACTGGCTCTGTGGAAACCCTCGCTGCAAGGAGGTGGGTCCCCTTTACTGCATGCGTGCACCTGTGGATCAGGTGTCACATTAAGTTTATGTAGCAGTGTTGGCAGGAGAGGGATACATGAACTTTTCTTTACTAGGAGTTTAGTGTAGTTAATGTGAGATCTGCGATGTGAGAAATTTTGTTTGCTGCATCTATCATATTGATTACGGTAATAAAGACAATGAATTAGGATGTAAAATAAATATCGCGGACAAAAACTTATTGACCAAGAAAAGGAAAGTTGTATTATTATTTATTATTCCAATAATAAAAGCGTAGCAGATGAATATTGGTTAGAATAATATCTAATTTGACAGATTATGTCAAAACATTTACTCTGAATTCTTAAGGCAAATGCTCTATAAAAGCCAAGGTATTTTGGTGAAGTTATCTGATGTACAGGGCTAGAAATACTAAATGAACGTTTGAAGAGTCAGAACTGTTGTTTGTTTTTGTTGTTTTTGTTGTAATAATGATGTCAGTCAGATTTGGTTCGGTCAGAGCTGTGGAATATTAAATCATCCATCTTTGCTCACTACATCGGAGCCCTTCTTACCCTCAGGTGTGCATAAACTACAGGTTATATGAACTTCTTTTTAAAAGGCAAAAATGTTAAATTATGAGTTATTTTATTGGTATCAGCCAGGAGAAGCAGGTAATTATCAATTATTAGTATCGGCTGGAAAAAAAATCCATATCATGCATGCCTAATAAAGAGGTTGTCTAGGATCCTTGTAGAAATTGGCTGTTGCATATTATGGATGATAATAGAATGTTCTTACTGCAGAATTTTTTTCAAGATAGCACACTGGCAGAGTTTTGCAAAAATCTGCCAAAGAGTTAAACTTTTATTGTGGTTTCACTTAAGACAAGTGACAGTATTTTTTGCAGCATTATGTTCATCACTGATATCATCATTATCAGTCCTGCAGTCATGCAGTTTTCATCTTGTCTTCAAGTCTCTAAGGAAGCTGTGCGGTGAAGACATTAGGGGTGGGGGACAAATGTACACATCACAGTATTGCAACATTTTGTGTGGCAATACTGTCGTGATTAGAGATGAAACGGTATGAAAAGTTCATAACACGATTACAGTGATAAAAATGATCAAGGTTATCATTATTATCATGGTATTGTTAAAATGTGCTGTAAATGTTTACAAAGTACAGATACACAAACTGAAATCATTTCACCAACTTTTATACTGAAAACCTCTGAATGATTCGAAACGACATAATTTACTTTGCGATGTCAGTGTTTTCATTTGTGCAAAACAACCCCATGTTGCTGCTGCGCCTGCGTCTGGTAGACTGTTGCTAACTTTAGCTGATCGTGGACAGTGTTTACCTTAAGTTTTTCGAAGTACAGTCAATATAGTATAGTCAGTATAATCAAACATGGTTATTACGATAAATAAAATTTGAAACTAATCGTCTGGAATCTTATCGCACTTTATCATAAAACCGATCTTTGTTTTATCCCTAATATGGATACACAGACGCCAACTATCAATGATTTATTATATAAACTATTAATATTGCAAATGTGAATTAAACTTTTTAATACTAGAGTAACACAAATTTCTTGTTTTTTCAGTCCATTAGATTGTCTTGTCTTTTTCTGTGCAGGGCAGCAGAGGGCATGGTCGCCATGATTGGACGAGTTTTATGACAGTGTTGATCAGTCTGTCTGGCTTGACAATCCTTGTTTGCTGGAATAAAAAACGACTGAAGTGAAATGAACAAACTAAAAACTTATTAGATAAAATCGCAACATATCCCCGCCATACATAAATGTGTTTGTTTGTTTGTTTACAGCTCTGACATGACCACGACGGGACAACAAAGGCATTTTAATTGTTTTAAAAGAGAGTGATCTAACAAACTCAATCTGAGTCCAGGAAGCGCTCTTACCCAAATATTTTTTGATATCCCAATGTTATTGCAATACGCAACATATCTCAAAATGTTAAAAACTGCAATAATGTCATATCATGACTTAAAGCTACTACAACAAACTTTAATATTTTGTTCATTTTGGAGGCCCCTGTGGACAAAAGCGGGAGTGTTTCCACCCTAATAACCACAAAATAAAACGTCAAAAATAAAATGATAATAATAAAATAAAAATGATGCTACTTTTTAATCGTCTAACATATTACTCACTGTAACTTTGGGAAAATTTCAACACAGGGTCATCTCATCTGATTTCAAGGAGAATCCAACCCCCTGGCAGGCAGTAATTATACAGAAAAAGCCGACCTTCTTGCAGATGGTCTCGGTTGTTTATATAGGTCACGTAGATCGATCAGCAATAAATCGAGACGGTTTTACAACCAGCTGGAACCTATTAGTAGTAGCTTTAAGTATTGTGATAATAATATTGTATCATAAGGTCTCTGGGGATTAATACCCCTAAAAGACAAAGAAAATGTGACTGAATTTGTCATCACTGGGCCAAAGGTCAAACTCATCTCCAGTCTTGCTTCCCAGATTGAGAATCTGACTGTGGAGAGAACAGGACTGAGTTTGTTTTGGACAGTCTTTACCTTTCTGGCATCAAAGGGTTGTAAAGAATTCTGCCAACTCCTCTCACAGCATAGTGCTTTTTTTTCTTAGTAATAAACAACATTTGTCTTTGTTGACATTTTTGTTGAATGATTCAATTGACCTAATTTTCCACACACTTTTTTCTTAAAGAAGTACAGACAGCTACACAGTGTTCAATTTCCAGATGTTTGTCTGGATAGAAGAACTTCAGTATATAAACATGTCGAATTAGAACTTCAGAACAATCCTGAAGACGCACCACAATATAATGTAATAATCGCTTGTTCTCACTCCACAAAGCCCAGGTGTATTTTCAACTCTTCCTCCTCTTGAGGCATAAGGCCTGGACATTAGGGTTATAGTTAAAGCTTTTAATAAGGTGCTGAGCCTTATTAAAAGTTTTAATTATAACCGTGTGCTCCAGACCTAATGCCTCAAGATCACATCTCTTGTCTTGTAGGTTTAAGGTCTGAGTTGATTGATGCAAACAGATTCCCTCCACCCCCTTGTCTTGTTAGAAGAGAGCACAGGTGGTTTAAAAAGCTGATGTTTCCAGCTGTAATTTGGACTCAATACGAGGTCATAAAAGCAGAGAGTAAGAAGACGTGTTCTTGGCTGTTTAGTTTCTGTGTTTTTGTTTAACTGAAGTGGACAGGATGAATATTTGTACCTTTGGCTTTATATTTCTGAACAGACAGCTTGAATTAGTATAGCGTAAACAAGTAGTATAGTACAGAGAAAACCTCTCAGCACACAATATTCATGGTAACGGCAATGATCAAACTGCTGGAAACAACAAACCAAGTACAAGTACAAATACTTTGTTACTGTACTTACATAGAGATTTCAGGTGTCTGTACTTTACTTCAGTACTTATTTTTCTGACAGTTTTTTACTTTCACTGCATACATTTTAACACAAATATACTAAAATATTGTCTACATAAAGCTCGTTATTAGACTGACGTATGGATGGGACAATAACATAAAAAAGGCAATTCCTTGGTGTATGTATTAGTCAGCGAAAACAACGCAAAAGACATAACAAAAACTATGTAACGAGACAAAAGCAATGTGAAAAGTTTAGCAAGATAAAATGACATAACAAATTCAGATTTAGATGGTCAGGGAATCAAAGAAAATTCACTAAAACTGTGTCTACACCAAACTGCAGGGTAACTAATACAACAATGATGGTTCTTTGTGGATGAAACCATTTGGTCTCATCCATGGGGAACCACAAATAGTCCACTTAAGAAGCCAAAAAAGTTCAAGATCCACAGTTTATCAGTCATTAACAATAATTGGGGAAGCAAATAAACTAGAATTACTGCTTGCAATTGTATGTCTCGGCCAACCAGTCAATTTGCAGTTTACATCCATGTCTGTCCAGACTATATACAGTGAGGAAAAAAAATAAAAATAATTGATCACTAGAGAGACATGTATTATTCCAGTGAATAATTTCCAGTGAGAAACATGCTGTTTTCACTCATAGAAGACGTGCAGAGGAGTGATACAAAGCTGAACATTGTGATGTTACAGTGAATTTCACCTTTAGCCTTTTTGATATAAAATGTCATCGCGTCATCATTTTAATTTTTCCTGTTAGATATTTGTCTGAAGGTCTGTCATAATTAGCACATGAAGTCTTTAATTATGACCAAGCAAATCTAATCAGTTCATTCTGAAGTCCACGTGGACATTTGTGCCAAATCTGAAAAAATTCTATCAAGGCATTCTTGACATATCATGTTGATAATACTGGGACGGACAGTGGCGTTGACCTTTAACCTTCAAAATCTAATCAGTTCATTCTTGAATCCAAATGGACATTTGGGCCAAGTTTGAAAAAATGAGCGGGACAACCAGAAAATATAACAGCCCTGGCCATGGCTGCACAGAGGCATAAAAAGACATAAAGTTTAGCACAATAGCATCAGCATCCTCCTGTTTGATTATTTTCCTAACTCAGATCATATTCATTCAGCTTAGTTTCACTCCATTTTTCCCCTGGTTCTCCTCTGAGAACTGCCGCTGTGGCCAGGATCAGCAAAGTAGCAGTAGAGCTCCGGCGGGATCATTGATGTCTGTACAAGATTTCATAGCGATCCATCAAATAGAGTGCGGATATTTCAGTCTACACCGAAGTGGTGGGGGAGTCACATCTCTGAGTGACAATAATACTAAAAATATGATGTCACAGACAGAGTAATAACATGAGACGAACATGACTGATTCAGTAATGAGATATTAATGTCACCGCAGAAAAAGCGTGAACCCTGGACAATCTCTACATGTCAAAAGAAAAATATCTTTATTAAAATTCACTGCCAAGCCCAACTGCTGTTTTATTTCGTGTGGAACACATCTCTGGTGAATATGAGCGTATAGCTGTACCTGTCCAACGTTTCATTTCAATAAAACTTCCTCCCAAAACAACAAAAGTTTTTTGGGGGTGGGAGGGGGTGTTTCTGTCCTGCAGGCAGAGCTGAATGACTGAACACTTAGGTTATTTACTGCGTGTTGTTAATGTGCTGTACATGGCAATACTGTGAGATCAGTAACTTACATTCTTTAGGAATCCCTACAGACCTCTTCTTTTCACATCTGGACTGTGGGATCTTAAAAAACCTTTCCTTTTATAGTTGTTCGCTCTCTGAGCTTCTATTTTTGGCTATTGTGATTTGTGAAACAGATCGTAGGTGCAGAAAAGTGTGAGAATTATGACCAAAGATACGTGCCTTTTGGATGAAGCTGTGTTTGTTATCAGCTACAGAAAGACTCAAACACCGAGCACAGGGGTAGTAATCGCTACACAAACACACATATACACACACAGAACATATGGGCACACACACACACACACACACACTTATATACATATTTTCTTCTCTGCTTGTGTGGCATCTGATCCTATTTGTTAAACGTGATCCTTGTTATTGACTTACATTGGTTTTATTAAGTGTTGGCATAGGGGAGAAAATCATGCCCCATTAGCTGTAAATGATGACTCATAAATTCCACAAATTCTGTCATCTGCTAGGAATTCAAAACAATGAAAACACCTTTCATCATTAAACTAGTGTGTACACAGCTGATCCAAACTGTTCAGTTCTTATAAAAAAGAAAAGTGTAAATTAGCTTTATTCCTGATACCCACATTTTGTTTTTGGTTTTAATAAAAGCTGATATCTTTTAATTTGATAGCACTATTAGACAATAGATAGAACTATTTATAACTTCAATTGCTCGTTTAGTCTATAAAATGTCATAAAATGGTGAAAAATGTCAAAATTCTCAAATGTCTTGTTTTGTCTATAATCCAAATATATTTAGATTACAGATAACTTTGACCCCGTACTCAAACCGATTAATTGATTACCAAAATAGTTGCCAATTTATTTAATAGTTGATAACTAATCGATCAATAGATTAATTGTTGCAGCTCTCATATCGGTTCTGTCTTTGTATCAGGTGTCTATGTACCTGCTGGTGGAGCAGCAGGAGGAGTTGGAGCTGGTGTAGGACCAGGAACTGGATTCGGACCAGGCGGGGCGGGAACTGGTTTTGGCCCTGGAGGAGTTGGGACTGGATTTCAGCCTGGTGGAGGACCAGTAGCAGGAGGAGCTAGTGCTGGTCTAGGAGGCTTTGGACCTGGAGCTGGTGGAGGTGGATGTTATTTATGTTTTTTGTTCAATTTAATACTGGTTATGACGTCAGTTTAAAGTTATGAGAACTGGCATGTTTAGCTGTGAACATACTGAAATTTATCACTTTGAAGGAGAACTGTGTCATATATTTACTATTCTAAATCATAAAATGTCCATGATATGTCCTAAGAGATTAAGGAAACATGCTAATTTGAAATAGCAGCTTCTCTGACAACAACATTACAGCCACTACGTTCTCATTTGAAATTTCCATTCCAGTGCAGAATGGCCTGTTTTGGCCTGAATGATTCAGGAAACTGAATGTGACAGTTACCCATGATGCCATTGGCACTAACACAACCCCATACCATCACAGATGCTGGCTTTTGAAGTTAGTACTGGTAACAATCTGGATGGTCCTTTTCCTCTTTAGCCTGGAGGTCACAACGTACACACTTTTCCACTTTGTGTCAGTCAATCTTTGATGAGCTCAGGCCCCAGAGAAGTTGGCAGTGTTTCTGGGTATTGTTGGTATTTACAACAGTGTGGCTTCACAGTAAAAGAGTTTAGGCTCTAGACTGATCCACCTGCAGACCAGACCTGTCTCCCATTGAAAATGTGTGCTGCATTTGTGTGGTGCTGTTGAGCACCTGAAATCATATGCAAAGCAAAACTGGCAGAGAATTTCACTTTCAAAACTTCAGCAATTAGTCTCAAACTGTTCCAAAATGCTTACTGAGAGCTCTTAAAAGAAAAAGTGATGTATCACAGAGATAAACATGCTCCTGTCCCAACATTTTTTAGAGGGTGCTGCAGACATCACATTCAAAATGAGTGTATATTTACTGCATTCAGTTGAATACAGGTTAATTTTTTTTTTGTAAATTGTTGCATTCAGTTTTTATTTACGTTTTACACAACGTCTCAACTTTTTTGGAACTGGGGTTTCACATGTTTAATGTGGGTATGTTTGTGTTTTCAACTCACTATCTCCTGATGACATGGGGGGCTATGGTGGTCAAGGACTAGGAGGAGTCGGTCCGGGAGGAATCGGCCCAGGAGGAGTTGGACCAGGAGGAGTGGGACCAGGAGGAGTTGGCCCTGGTGGAGTTGGCCCAGGAGGTTTCAGACCCGGAACTTTTGGCCCAGGCGGTGGTGGACTGGGAGTCGTACCTGGAGGTGTTGGGGCTGGTAAAACAAATATGGCTGGTTGACACTTTGATTATTGATTTATTCTAACAATTGTAGAGCAAAGTCTAATGTGCTACTATTGACTTAATTGTTGTAATTTCTTTCTTTTCACAGGTGCAAAGCCTCCAAAAACAGGTAAGACTTCCGTGCCTGCCTGCACGCATTTAAGAAGAGTCTTTCTTTGTCCTTAATTAAGCCGAGAAGAGGCCTTTCAAAGACAGTAAAGCTCAAATGTCATAAACTATATGCCTGAAAAATGTGCACTTGTTTATATGAGGTGTGTAGGAACAAACCTACAGACCATTGTGATGACATTTCAGAAAACATTTCAGAAGTGTATCTGATTTTCTTGGAATTGTATTTGCCTCTAGGAGCTGGCTACGGTGGTCGTGGAGGAGTGCCTGGAGGATTTGGGGCAGGACAGGGAGGATTGGGACCTGGTGGAGTTGGACCAGGTGGTTTTGGACCAGGTGGTGTTGGTCCTGGAGGCTATGGAACTGGGCCTGGAGGAGTTGGTCCAGGTGGTTTTGGACCAGGACGCACCGGTCCGGGCGGCCAAGGCACAGGCATGGAGTTTTGTCTTTTTTTTAGGGGGGGTGCTCATAAACACACTTAATGATAAATATTAGATCTTCCACCCCTAGTATTAAAGGGGTTGCTCTCATTTAAGTGGAATTGTATGAGGTACTTATTTATAGTTAGTGTATTACAGTTTGGAGAAGCAGCAGGAGTACTGGTGTAGGAATCAGGGTCAGCAGCAAGACACATTTTAGCCACCAAAAAAAGTCAATATCAGTTTAAGAGTGTGCTATATTTGAAATATTTTCATCACTTCACCTTGCCATTAGACAGACTTTTCTGATGGGACACCACTGTTATATAAGTTAAATCTTTCTCTCTCTCTCTCTAAAGGAACTAGACTCCTTCGAAAAAGTCAGTAATACTACCCTGCATAATGTGGAAGTTGCTCGTCTCCCGCTGCCTTGATCGTTCAGTTTGGTTGTTGGGTCACTTTGGTGTTTTAAAAGGTTATATCGAATTCACCAAAGTCACACAATAACACAAACAAATTCACCAACTGGGGCAGCAGTAAGCCAGGAACTCCCGTGTTATGCAAGATAAAATTACTGATTTTGCCTATGGAGTTTGTTTAGTTTGGAAAGAAGGGCATTGAGCTAATATAACAACAGTTTCCTGTCAGAAAAAGCTGTCTGACAGCACGGTAAAGTGGTGAAAATATTCTAAATATATCATATACTTAAACTGAGCGTTTTTCCTGCTGAGCCTGTCCACAGCAGTACATTGCTTAGCTTCCTACGCTGGTACTCCTGCAGCTTCTCTAAAATGGGGCGCATCAACTGCCACCTACTGTAGGTGATACACTGACTGTGGACAAGGTACCTCATACAACCCCACTTCAAAAAACTATCCTTTTAAGGTGCTGTTTTTCTTGTTCACAGGAGCTCTTGAAAAATACAAAAGAAAACATGACCCTCATTAAGCACACGAGCACTCACTAACCACATACTTTTCTTCTCAGATAATAATGGGATAGTTAGGTTAAAATTACACAACAACCTTTAAAGGTACCGTTATATTATTAAAATCTAGTTTAAGCTGATTACCTACAAACCTGTAATGTTTACTTGCATCATGTGACTCTCACAATAAGTGGAAGTTCACTGCTCTGCACACATGGATCAGCGGTCTGTACTGTAAATATTTTTCCTGTGGTCAATTCAATGCAGCAGGATAAGGTTTGCATGCATGTACCGTTATTTCATTTCCTCAAGGTTATAGGGGCCACACACCCTCATGCACACACACATACATGCTCACATGCAGTGATAAAGTCTAATGCATTAGGCATGGCAGGTCCCTGATAAAGGACGGAAGTCATCACGTCAGTCAGAAAGACTGATTTGCTTTGGAATTTCAGGCCTCTCTGTTTTTCATCCCTCCAACATGCGAGTTGCCTGTGCAGGATGAGGAATGTTGGTGATAATATCCAACTGATTCTTGAGAGGTTAAGCCTCGTCTTTTAGCGAAGCGTTTTGATTTCCACCCATTATGCTGGTGGGTAGAAAATGGGTCAGTGTAAGCGCAGGAAACAGACTCATATGTCACACTTTCCAGTTTACCAAAAGTCTGGACACCTCAGCTGAACACATTTTTTCATCTATGCCACACAATAATGCCCACAAAGTGTGTTTGTGTTGCCCTGCTCCACCCTAAAGAATAAGATGCAAACATCCTGGTTCACCTGAACAAGCAGTGGGAAGCATGCATTCATAAACACTGCTGTAGTTTCAAGCCAATTAAAGCTAAAACTGTGCTGTGACCTACTGTCGGGCATCTAAAAGATAGAAAGGAACTGATTTATTCAACCAAATGTTGGGCAAAACTGAAGAGCAAGAAGTAAGATTGGCCTGGTTTAAAATCTTGTATTTCAATATGAGTCATCATGGGTACCAGCTTTCTTTTAACAAGGAATGCGAATTTAATTGGAAGCTTGATGTGGCAGCAGTTTCAATCTTGGTCTCTGTCAGTGTTTTTTTCTCAGTCGCCTCCCCACACAGGCTTTACTTCCCTCTCTGCAGCCTTATAATTGTTTCTGACCCATCTACAAGCCAAACCAGATAAGAGATTTAGTTTTAAAGTCAAACATGCACACTTCAAACAAATGTTCAAAACCTTTCCAGAACAAGTTAATCCTTGTGAGTTTTCTCTCTGGCAGCCATCATACATGTATAATATTACAAAAGGGTGGAGTCGCAGAGGGACACACTGAATTCATTAATGTATGATGTAGTGTATTGTAGTCACTAGAGCAAATGTAGGAAGTAATAAGTACTGTTTCTCTTTTATCTGCTCTCCTTAGGCCTTGGGGCAGGGGGTTTGGGTGGAGCAGGAGGCCTCGGGACTGGCGGAGGTCAGGGGGGCCTTGGAGCTGGAACAGGCTACGTACCTGGAGGTCAGAGGTTTTCATTTGTCTACATCTGTATCTTTACATGATACCCAATAATTTTGCTCTGTGCTCCTATAACAGTTGAGCTAGCTTGGTACCCAACAAAACCTCAACTTTGGTCAATGTCCTCCCTTTGTCCCTGTACTTAGACATGTTATGTGCTAGGTTCATCAGTGTTAAAAAGAAAACAAACAAATTTTGAAGATGGTAAAAAGATGTTGCTGGGGGACCTTTGACATACATACGTATAGTCACATGTCATGTGTGCAAAACACTAGCCAGCTAACAACTGATGAAGATTAGCTAGCTACCGTAAGTTAGTTAGCGTTTTCTTCACATTACCTATCAGCTGTAACTAGCTAGTTAATGAATTACGTAGCTCATTGGAGCACAGAGCAAAAAGGGGCGGGCGTAGGAAAGGTCAATTTCTTCTATAACAAACAAGTGTATGAGTGAATAAAGCATAAATGTGAAATATAATTGCAGCAAATTCCACTGTAGCCCAAAGAGCATTTTCCCCATAAGCCACCATTATGAATGAGACATCTGTAAAACTGCTGACAGGACACCTTGAGTTGCAAACAAGCTTAGTTATGACTCTATTATGAATGTTTGATCCATGAAGGCATTGTGAACTTGATGGCGGGGGCAGAGTGAGAAACACTACTGCGTATATTCAGTTCAGTTGTATATTTGGGAAGTAAACCCAGAAGCTGGATTTTTTTTTTTTTGGATTAGGTACCAGGCGATCAATTCTCATTAAATTGAATGGCCCCCATCTTTGCATCTGGTATCCAGGTCATAACAGATCCATGGAATAAATGCATTTTTTTAAACTGATTTTGGAGGACCCTGTGGTCAAAAGCAGCATTGTTTCCACCATAATAACTGATGAAAACATGACCCTGCTCCTCTCACCTTACATTTGTAAATGGTTTGCCTTGAAAGATATACAGTTATTTGTATCAAATAATCCTTTGTCCTGACCCAGGGGGCTATGGAGGCTATGGAGGTTATGGACCAGGTGGTCAATACCCAGGTGGAACTGGTCCCAAACCTCCTAAAACAGGTATTTGCACTTTACAAATTA
>JAJHUR010130718.1:0-24625 GCA_027495735.1 Lutjanus campechanus | reverse complement strand
TTGCTGGGGGACCTTTGACATACATACGTATAGTCACATGTCATGTGTGCAAAACACTAGCCAGCTAACAACTGATGAAGATTAGCTAGCTACCGTAAGTTAGTTAGCGTTTTCTTCACATTACCTATCAGCTGTACCTAGCTAGTTACTGAATTACGTAGCTCATTGGAGCACAGAGCAAAAAGGGGCGGGCGTAGGAAAGGTCAATTTCTTCTATAACAAACAAGTGTATGAGTGAATAAAGCATAAATGTGAAATATAATTGCAGCAAAAAATTCCACTGTAGCCCAAAGAGCATTTTCCCCATAAGCCACCATTATGAATGAGACATCTGTAAAACTGCTGACAGGACACCTTGAGTTGCAAACAAGCTTAGTTATGACTCTATTATGAATGTTTGATCCATGAAGGCATTGTGAACTTGATGGCGGGGGCAGAGTGAGAAACACTACTGCGTATATTCAGTTCAGTTGTATATTTGGGAAGTAAACCCAGAAGCTGGATTTTTTTTTTTTTTTTTTTTACCTTAGGTGGGGCTGGAACATCACTTGGAGGAACAGGATTTGGGCCTGGTGGTGCTGGATTTGGGCCTGGTGGTGCAGGAGTTGGGCCTGGTGGAACAGGATTTGGGCCTGGAGGCGCAGGAGTTGGGCCTGGTGGAACGGGATTTGGGCCTGGAGGCGCAGGAGTTGGGCCTGGTGGAGCAGGATTTGGGCCTGGTGGAACGGGATTTGGGCCTGGTGGTGCAGGAGTTGGGCCTGGTGGAACGGGATTTGGGCCTGGTGGTGCAGGAGTTGGGCCTGGTGGAACAGGATTTGGGCCTGGTGGTGCAGGAGTTGGGCCAGGAGGAACAGGATTTGGGCCTGGTGGTGCAGGTGTTGGGCCTGGTGGTGCAGGAGTAGGGCCTGGTGGTGCCGGAGTTGGTCCTGGTGGTGCAGGGGTTGGGCCTGGTGGAGCTGCTGTTCCAGGAGGAGGTAGATAATATGATTCACATTATTCCATACATATACAAAAACATATACATAATAAATGTTCTATAGTTTCAAGCTGTACACGAGTATCACTGAAGATGAAATGCCATTTAGGGCTAAAAGCATATACAACAGATATGTTGTATTTCTAGGGACATTATTATTTCAAGTATTAAATTAATTCTACAATGTTGTTTACTTTCATGTTATATGAAAGGTCCAGTGTGTGAGATTTACAGGTGTATATTGGCAGAATATGGCATAATTGTTTTAGTATATAATCCCCTAAAAATAAGAAAATAAGAGTTATATCCATAGAGGGTCCTCTTTTACAGAGGTCGCCATGTTGCACCACCAAATTTCTACAGTAGTCCAGCCTCTTGTGTTTTTCATCCTACATGCTAAAATCCTACACACTGGTCCTTTAAGTTTCAAAGAAATAGATGTTTTGCTATTTCAGTTTTCTGTGTAAAAGTTCTATTTTATCTCTGTTTCAGTTCCAATGTTGCCACAGACTGGTACTACTGGAGGAGGACCTGGAGGAAAGAGTGGGAAAGCATCAAAACAAGTTCCAGGTAAACTCCAAAAAAAGACAAATGGCTTGTTACTAAAAGATATGCAACATTGGTTCACAGTTTATGATCAACCAGAAAGACATAAGTTTTTGGTACAAAGTTTGAAATTTGTGTTTGCTGTCACGCAGGAATCGGGGTGCCTGGACTCTATCAAGGTGGATTTGTACCAGGCCAAGGTATGTAACAATAGAAACATATGATAAACTTATAAAAACATGCATTAAACAGTACAATAATATATAATTGTGAGGAATGTTTACGGGGTGTTTACAGCATATGTTGTAACATATGTGTGATTTCTCTGTCTTCTCATCGTTCCTGGTAAGGTTTTGGAGGTCGCGGTGTTCTCCCTGGAGTGGCCACAGGATCTGGAGTTGGACCTCAGACTGGTGTGTTAATGTGTTCTATATTAATGAATACTGGAAAATCACATCTACCTGTTGCCTAAAATAAAAGATTTTTGCCTAATGCCTCGCAGGAGCTGGAGTACTTGGTCAGGGGGGTGCTGGACCAGGAGGAGCAGGGAGTAAGTGTCATAAAGTCCTAAACTAAAAAACTTTGTTATATTACAAGCAGTTTTTAATGCACTAGTTAAGCTTTAATTTTAAAAGATTAATTAATAATTAGAAATGATATCCCAGGCTGAAATTCAGTATTTTACAGGATGATCATCTCTGTATTGTATTTATCACTTTAGATGGTCGCGGACAGCAGTTGCCTGGCGTTTTCCGTGGTTACCCTCTCATATCACCAAAAACAGGTACACAGGAGCCAGCGATGCAGTAAACTATGTAGACTTGCATGGTGTCAAAAGAAATTTATAACAATAGAAAATAATTTATCTTTCAATCACAGGGGCAGGCAAATCTAAGAAGAATCCGGCCAAAGCTGCAGCTAAATACGGTAAAGAGACATTAGTATGATAATTACATAATAATTTTCTTTAAGAAGTCTGTATTGACATTTTTGTCACCTCACCTGTGTCTTTTTTCAATTAGGTGGAGCTGGAGCTGGTGGAGGTGCTCTTGGTCAAGGAGGCACTTTGGGAGGAGGGGCTGGAAGACTCCCTGGAGGAGGAGTGGGAGTCGCACCTGGTGTAGGAGGTGGAGTTGGAACAGGTGCTGGACCTGGATTTGGAGGTGGAGTTGGAACAGGTGGTGGACCTGGATTTGGAACAGGTGGTGGACCAGGATTTGGAGGTGGAGTTGGAACAGGTGGTCGACCAGGATTTGGAGGTGTTGGACCAGGAGTTGGAGGCGGTGTTGGAACAGGCGGTGGACCTGGCTTTGGAGGCGGAGTTGGAACAGGTGGTGGACCAGGATTTGGAGGTGTTGGACCAGGAGTTGGAGGGTGTTGGAACAGGCGGTGGACCTGGCTGGACTTGGAACAGGCGGTGGACCAGGATTAGGTAAATCTGGAGTAGTACCCTTTCTTCAGGTCTTTTAAAGATAAACGTGGATGTCCAGTAAGCATTGATGGTAAGTGTAGTTAAACAAAGCAATAATTTCTCAGTGCTGCTATTTAGACCAAGAGAAGTGCTTGCTGAATTTCCAGGCTGCAAAATCTGTTGTTCTTCCTGCATCCAGTGATGTCACAGTGATATAGTTGGTGTATCTAGTCTCTGGGTAGCCAGGGAGTATATTAGATGAGTTTCTTTGTCACCTATTGCATCGTTTTGGCCAACAAAGTAATAGCCATAGGCCAAGGTGGTGCACGGCAGCAAGGGTGTGGATGTCAAAAACCTGCCAACATGGCTCCACAAGCATTGTTCTTGGTCAATATAGCAGGCACTGAAGAATTTATTGCTTCAATTGACTACATCTGCCATCAACACTAACTGAATATCCATGTGAAAAGTGCAAAATGTTTATATCACCAAAGAAATCAATCATTATCCTTTTACATGATACACATGATTTTTGTTAGTAAGTTTGCACAAGTGATTTTGTGTTTCAGTAACTTTTTTTCGGGACACTGTTTTGTGCCATAGGTTATGGTCCTGGCTCAGCCAAAGCACGGAAATATGGTGAGACATAATTGCACATCTCTGTAAATATCAAAATAACATGATGAATGATGAACGTGTAGTGTGTGCATTTAACAGCCTCTTTTAGCTTATAGCTGAGACACATTCAAAATGGATTTAATTGCTCCAGGTCAGCCAGGCGGTGTAGGCACTGGTGCAGCTGGGGGCCTTGGAATTGGACGTGGAGGACCAGGTGGAGTAGCTGGAGTTGGGCCTGGCACAGGAGGGGGGCCTATCTCAGGTGGTGGCTATGGTTTTGGTCCGGGCGGCACAGGCACTGGTCCAGCTGGAGGCCTTGGAGGAGGAGGACCAGGAGGAGGAGTTGGCACAGGAGTGGGGCCTGGATCTGGTGTTGGTTTTGGCCCAGGTGGTGCCGGCACTGGACCAGGTGGTCTTGGTTATGGTCCTGGTGGTGCTGGCACTGGCCCCGGAGGAGCGGGTTATGGGCCAGGTAGAACTGGGTACGGGCCAGGGGGAGCTGGTACTGGATTAGGAGGAGCAGGAACAGGACCCGGAGGTAATTATGAATCAGCAGATTTAGAATTGTGGAAAATTTACAGTACAGAACAAAACAGTGATAACTATAGACACAGTATTAACAACAATAGCTTATAAAACATTAGCAAAGACAAATGTATAACTCCTATATTATATTTATTATATTTCAGGGTATGATGCCAGTGCCAAAGCTCGTAAATATGGTAAGCTTCAAATTGAACATGTGAACTGGTAATTATGACAGGAGAAGTTGTGTACATGACGTTATGAACTCAGAGATTCCAGAAAACTTCATGATGTTGTAAATATAATATGAGGGGGGCATTCATATGGACTCACCTATTTAACACAGTAAACACAGCCCAATTTGAAGGCACCATAAGTACAGGAAACAGGAAAGGAGAAGGTTGACAGTGGGTCTGTCAGGAACCAAGTTAGCTCAACTGTTAGAGCAAAAAAGGGTGGGATAACCAAATTCTGTATGCAACTTTGTTATTGTATAGTTATAATAAAGAATATCAGAACAAATAAAACATGACTGTTCTTGTCCTCATAGGCATGCTAAGTGGAACACTTGGAGGCGCAGGAACTACTGGAGTCAGGCCTGGTGTTGCCGGCACTGGCTATGGACCCGGAGGAGTTGGACCTGGTGGTGCTGGTACAGGCTTTGGACCAGGTGGTGCTGGTACAGGCTTTGGACCCGGTGGTGCTGGAACTGGTTTCGGACCTGGTGGAGTTGGACCAGGTGGTGCTGGAACTGGTTTTGGACCAGGTGGTACTGGTACTGGTTTTGGACCAGGAGGAGTTGGACCAGGTGGTGCTGGTACTGGCTTTGGACCCGGTGGAGTTGGACCAGGTGGTGCTGGTACTGGGTTTGGACCAGGAGGAGTTGGACCAGGTGTTGCTGGTACTGGGTTTGGACCAGGAGGAGTTGGACCAGGTGTTGCTGGCACTGGCTACGGACCAGGAGGAATTGGACCGGGTGGAGCTGGAACTGGCTACGGACCAGGAGGAATTGGACCGGGTGGAGCTGGAACTGGCTACGGACCAGGAGGTGTGAGGAAAGATACACATAAATAAGGATGCATGTCTGAATTGAAAATAGATCCATAGTGGTTTTAAAAGATATTAACAGGTCTGCATTTTTGCAGGTTATGCTGGTGCCAAAGCCCGCAAATATGGTAAGAAAAAACAATAGCTAACTAACTAATGATTGATGTTGATTAGCTAGGTAGTTAGCTAGCATTTTGCTAACATTAACTATCAGATGTGACTAGTTGTAGCTAGCTAACAAATGATGTACTTGTAGATTAGTGATTGATGTAGATTAGCTAGTTAGCTAGCTCATATACTGTATTTTTTTGTTCAACACTAGCTAAGATGTGTTATATGTCACTTCTACACGTCCCCTGGCAACATCTTTTATTCATTTTCAAAAATTGGTTTTCTTATCAAAATAGTCGAGCCGAGCACAGAAAATATCTAAGAACAGGAAAGCAAAATCTCAAAGTCTACCATGAAAATCTAAATCATGAAAGTCAATAGAATATTGTCAGCTCTATGTGGTACGAGGTTAGTTAATACTGTTATTTCTGATGAAACACTGCTCTCCGCAGGTCTGCCTGGAGGTGCAGGAGGTGCCCTTGGTGCAGGAGGACTTGGTGTTGGAGCTGGGCCTGGCTCTGGGCTTGGAGTAGGAGGAGGGCTCCCGGGACGAGGTGTTGGAGTATCCACCGGTGGTGGACCTGGAGCAGGACTGGGGACCGGTGGCGCTGGTGTTGGAACGGTTGGAACGGGTGGCGGACCAGGTGGCTTTGGACCGGGTGGCTTTGGACCAGGTGGCTTTGGACCGGGTGGCTTCGGACCGGGTGGCTGGAGGTATGAACAGAGGAAACTCAGAAAGTGAATGAAACAGACACAAACACAGAGACTATTCAACATGTTATTCACATGTACATGAATGAACTACACAAGCACAGTAACTAATTAGTAACTAATTACATTACATTCTACACTTCTTACATCCACCTGTTCCTCTTTCATCCACATACAATCATCATGAGAGATGATGCCATATAAACAACAGCAACTTAACATTTAATACTTTCATGTAAGAAATAACTTCTTGAACAACAAATATTTAAAGACTGAATATAGTTCAAGCTCTTATTAGAGCTAAAATCCTCACTCATTTGCTCCTCCCTAGGGCTTCCTGGTGGAGTTGGGACTGGAAGAACAGGATACGGACCTGGTGGATATGGACCTGGAGGATATGGACCTGGAGCTGGTTATGGACCAGGTGGGGGCTGGTTATAGAACAGGTTCAGGGGGCAATTCAGTGTTGTTCAAGATCAAATTTGCCAAACTCAACCTAAGCTTGCTAGAGTCTCTAAACGAAATTATTTCTGTCATTTACAGGCTATGGAGCTGGATCAAAACCTGCTAAATATGGTATTAAAATGTCCTCTCTATCTTTCTTAAAGATGTGATTATGGGTGTTTAATCAAAATTCCTCATTAATTTCCACATGACACAGACGTAGGTCAAGGTGCCAGATGTTAAAAGTCGGAATTACATTTAAAGCGATATTCCAAAAAACACAAAAAAGAACACAAAATAAATGATTGATGATTGATGATTAAATCAGTCAGGAAAAATATTTTGCATCTAGTGGTCAGTAGCTCTATTGGACACTTTTAATGCAATAATTCACCATGTGGATGGTAAATGTAGTCAATCAAAGCAATATATTCCTCAGCGCATGCTATATTGACCGACAAAGCTGAATTCTGCTGCTATAAAATCTGTTGTTCTTCCTGCACCGGCGCTGTCACAGTGATGTAGTTGATGTTAAGGAGGAACTACAGAGTGTTACAGCTTGGATTTCTAGTCATCACCTCTGTGTAGCCAGGGAAGGTTTGCTAGATGAGTATTTTTGTCACCTAACACTCTGTTTTGGCTGACAAAGTAGGCTGGTGATACACGGTAACATGGCATGGGTGTCAGATTCTCGCATGCAATGCATGGTGCATGGTACATGGTACATGTAGGCACTGATGGCAAGACTCAGCAAGCAGTAGAATTCAGCTTTCTAAGTCAATATAGCACAAACTGAGGAATCTATTGCTTAAACGACATTTACCATCAACATTGACTGGTCAGTAGCTTTATCAATGTGTTCCTATCACCTGAGTATGAATGAATGATTGAATGAACTTTATTTATATGGCATCTATTCTGCACAGAGTACAGCTGAAAGTGCTTTGCAATTCAGCAGCAAATAAAAACACAACAAACACAAACACAAACATACACACTCAAAAAAAAAGTTTTTTAAAAGCACAAGGAGGAAGGCATTAACTGAGTGTTACTATTAAAAAAGTGAATCACCAGTCTCATTAAAACAATAAAAACACACACAGATGTTAGTTCTAGGCTATTTATGAAAAGATGTAGTGGTCAATACTTATGTCTTATTTGTTGTGATCCTCAGGCTATGGTACAACTGGATCTAAAGCTGCTAAGTACGGTAAGGTGACTTTTGTCAAGATTCTGTGTCAAACAGATATTATATCTTTATTATACAGTTGTTTGAGCTCAGGAAAAGAGCTGTTTATAAGCACCTCTTTTGAATTAACCAGATCATCTCTTTAATAAACTGTAGGAATTGTACCTGGGGCAGGAACAGGGACCGGTACCACAGGGACCGGTACCACAGGGACTGGGACAGGGACCGTGACAGGGACTGGAACCGCAGGAACTGGTACAGGGACCGGCACAGGTGTTTCAGTGAATGGCACTGATGGTGGTGCAGGGACGACAGCTGGACCCACTGGTAAATTTCTGTTTTGAAGATTAAGAACACACATTTTGGTTACTGCAAATTATCAAGTATTAATAAAATAATCTGTGTCTGCTGGATCAGGAGGGGGACTTGGAGCCACAGGAGCCACACCAGCTCCAGGACCAGAAGGTATCTGTACAGTGTTAACACAAAGCAGTTGCTGACAAAAACACATTTTATCATATAATACCACAACAACACATTTACTCAAAGGGTTTCCAGTACATTAGTTTTAATATAAAATATTTCTGACAAGGATGGAAAAGACAGTGATGGACATGATATCCACATTGGATGAAGAGGAAAGAGAAAACTAGTTTATCTAAAAAGGATCTTTCCATTTTTTGGTTTGATTTATTCAGTTAACACACTACCCAAAGCCCCTGTATTTGGCACTATTTTTCCTTTTAATTCAGTATTTCAGATGTTTTTGTCACACCTCCTATTTACTTATAATTTAATAAAGTGATTATCTTATCTGATTATTGATATAATCCCCCCAAATCTCATTCCTTTTAATATTTTGCCCTTATTTCAGGTGATGGCAGTTTGATAGAGGGGTCTGGAAGTTCTGCAGGAGAAGGTGTGTTTAAACTTTCTGGATTTTTGAGAAACTGTCTTTTCTTACCTTGAAATTGCACAGATTTTGTGCATAGATAATAACAATTATCACAAACAACACAAACATTAAAATTCAGCTCCAAGGATGGGATAATCTGATAGTCACATTAGTTGTTCCACATGGTAAACACCTGTAAAGATTGAACAAAACACTATAAAACGTTAAAAAATTCCAAGCAAGTTGCATCACTGTGTAAAAGGTAAATTAAAAACAAAATACAATGATTTGCAAATACAGTACAAAGACAAGATATTTAATATTCAAACTGATAAACTTTATTGTTTTAGGACTAACAAAAGACTGGGAAAGTTGTGAAATGTTCAAAAAACACTTGTTTGGAACATTCGACGGGAAACAGGTGAATAGGTAACCATATCATGACTGGGACATCCTTGAAAGGCTCAGTTGTGAAAAAGTGCATGGGCACATAGGAGGTGAGGCTGAAAACCAACACTGAATGCCTGCGACCTTTGACCCCTACAAAACATACAGGATTTCGAGTGACATGCTGCCATCAAGAGAACATCTTTTTCAGAGACGTCTCTGCTTATTTCAGCATGACAATGCCAAAACATTGAACAGCGTGGCTTCATCGTAAAAGAGTTCAAGTACCTGACTGACCTGCCTGCAGTCCAGACCTGTCTCTTATTGAAAATGTGTGGTGCATTATGAAGTACAAAATACGACAACAGGGACCCCGGACTTTTGAACACCTGCAGTCGTATATCAAGGAAGAATGACAAGAATTTCAGTTCACAAACGCTTGTTACAACTTTTCCTTTAAAATTCAGTATGAATGCACATTTACGAAAAAGAATAAAGTTTATCAGTTTGAACATTAAATATCATGTCTGAATTCAACTGAATATAGGTCAAAAGGTTTTTGCAAATCATTGCGTTCTGGGTTGTTTTTACATTTTATACAGCATCTCAACTTTACTGGAATTGGGGTTGTATTACCTGAAAAATATAAAACTCACTGTTCCTATTAATGCACACATATTTCTTCAAAGTTGCACTGCATATTCTGTTTTAAAAAGTATCCACATGTGAAAAGGCTTTTACATCAATATTTAAACAGGCACTGGTGTAGCCGGCAGACCAACGGGTACAGGAGGTGACGGAGATGGCCTGGGTGGAACAGGAATCCCCATTATTGGAGCAAGACCAGGTATTTTGGTCATTTATGCTACAAATTCAAAGGACATGTTAACACAAGCTGAGGTGTTAGCAATTAATCCAACAGCTAATTAATTATTCTTTTAGACATGTGTTGTGATGACAGACATAATGTCTTAAATTTCTTAGTTTAGTCTTGACTCGGCTGTGTTGTTTTCTCATTCTTATGTTCATTATCTTTATAAAAACAGGTCTCAATGGGACAGAAGTTCCAGGTAAGTTTATTTCATAGCCTTGCATATTTAAGTCTTAAGACATAGGCCGAGGAAGTTATGTTTCGGTGCTGTATCTTCCTTGCTTTGCTTGCTGTTACTCTTAAAAACATCATTAAGTTTTGATTGATGCAAAGGAACAGCGTTTCTTAGATTTCAGTGTGGACAGTGCCACCATGTGGCCAATTTTAAGCAGTTACATTTTCACTCATAGAGGACGAAGTCATATTTTATTTATTATGGGCATCTTTCAAAATTCAAAACTGCTGCCAACAGATTGTAATTGGAAAAATCGTTTCTTGTAAGAATAGAGATTCCTCTACCATTCTGAATCGATTCACAACTTCAAAAAGTCAGTGTTTAGAATTAACAATATTTTCTCCTCATTGCTGGCACTGCTGACTTGCTGTGTGCCCTTTCTGGCTTCAACAAAATATAGTTGCAGCAAGCAGTGTGGCTGCCAGCTAGTCAGATGGTGCTAACCATCACGCTCAGAGTCGGTAGCCTACCTAAAGTGGAGCAGCAAGAAAATCAGCCAGCCCTGACACAACAAAAAACTACATTATCTTAAATTCCTGAACCCTAGAATCAAAATCAAATTGAATCATGTAAGATTTAGACCCCTTTCACAGACCCTTAAAGTTTCAACCCTGTTTGCTCAGACACTACTGGTGCAATTTTGCTGAAAGTTGAAGGGGTTTACACAGCGTTCATAAAAACATTAAATGTTCTGATGGGGATATGTGCATATTTACAAATCAATGTCATGTTTCTAATTGGTAATGCAGTTGGCATCTATAAGATATCCACAAATTAACTCATTACCTGTGTATTAAGAATTAACAAGACTGATATTTTCGTCCTCCTCATATCCTACAGGTTCCACAGGAGCCTCCCCTGGTAAGTTGACATAAAGTATATTGACCACTGAGATGTGCTTTATAAGACACAGTGGCTTATCACGCTATCACAAATGCTTTTAATTTTGATGCAGATTACAATATTTCTCCGCTTGAATGCTTTCACAGCTGTCACTGGCTTACCTGTACCTGAGAGTGAGTGTTTTTCTCGCACTTCTATCACACAACTGGCACCACAGAACACTGCACGGCAGGCTGGCACTAGATAACAGCTGGAGCTGGCTAAAAACACACAGTGTTTAGCTTTGAAAATGTAATGCAAATTGTTTCTGATTGATAACTAGATAATAATCTACAATCTGTATTTCTGTCATTGCAGTTGGTGGCGGGGCTGTACAACCAAGTGGTACGTAAACCTCCTTAAATGTTTAATTCAGGATACATACATATAGAAGTATACATATTGTTTTCAGATTTCTCTTACCAGTGTTTCCACTCTTGTTTCAAACAGCTGGTACCGGTGCTGGTAAGTAGGCCTGTGTGGCTCACATAAATCTAAAATATATATGAGATGTTAGTGATGACTGCACTAACTGCGGTGGTACAGTAAAGATTGTCACTCTTTTTTTTCTCTCCCAAGATTTTTAAATTTCTCCTCAGTTTCTAAATCCTCCCAGCAGAGATATTGTGTCTGAAATTCAGTAATTCCTTGACTTTCCTTAATTTTCACTGTATAATTTTGCAGGTGGTGATGCTTCAAGTGGGGCTCTGCCTGGAGCCAAGCCTCTCAAACCCCCAGGTGAATAGAATAAAATCCCATTTACTCTTTAAAATCTTGAACTCAAATTAGGATAACTTACTTCCAGCATACATTCATACTGTATGACCTCCAATGAGTGGGAATCATCAGGCATCTATCAAAATCTAGTGTTGCCTCTTCTTCCTTTAAGGACACATTTGCAATTTTAAAAATTACAATAGGAGTAACAATACCAGTAATCTGAAAGTAATAATTATCTTTCCGTATTTCATGCATTTATTTTTATCAGACATCGCAGGCGTTTATTATAACCATACTTTCGAACACTTTGGTGGCAACTCTGGCATGCTGAACTGACAATTCCATCAAATACACCATGTTAGACTTCACCAGCAAGCCACAGCCACCAAGAAAATCATAGAAATAGTAATTTTTTCCCCAGATCTGGATACAGAACGGATCAAATGCAGGTATTTTTTGACTGGAGAAGTTTTGATACTACCTGGTATTGGATAATTTCAGTCCATATCTTATCAATTACCAGTAAAAGGGGTGAAGTAATGAATTACAACTAAGTAATTTTTATGTTCTTCCAGGAACATTTTTTTTCTAAGTCTGTGATTTTAATCATACTTAAGTATGCACTACACTATGTAATCTACTTAGCTACTTTTAGAATTATAAGTCACTACTGAGTAGGCCAACAATTTAAATTAATACCCAAGCCTCTCATCTGCATTTTGTGGCCAATAAGGCTATTCAGTCAGAAACGGGCTGATGAAAAGCATGACACATGGATGGAAAACACCACAGCAGGCACAAGTCTTAGAAAAGTGACTGTGACCAGTGATCAGAAGAGTGCAGTTGGGAGTAATTCAGATTGAAGACTTGGAGAAAGAGAAACAGAAATCTCTAACAACTGAATACCAGCTATTGATAATGCATTTAACATCCATGGTTGAAAAGTAACTAGAATACTTTACTTTTCCTACTTGAGGACAGAGTTTGAGAACTGTTTCCAGCACGGAGCAATACCCAGCCATTGACTGATACCACTCATTAAGATGCAGAAAGAAAGGTGACAGCTCAAGTTTAAATAGCATTGCAGTCGCTAATGGGGATCCAAATAAAGAATAAAGAACACTCACCAGGTCTCTTCTCTGTAATGGTGGTTTGGATGTAACAGTTTTCTCAGTTACTGACTTTGTTTTTGGTTCCAGTTTTATTTTTCTGCTGAAATACAGGACTGCACTTTGTCTGCAGGTGTCCCCAGAGGTGACACGCCAGGGGAAGGAGATGGAGAGGGAGGTCCTGATGGAGAGAGAGGTGGTGCAGGAGGCACAGGTGGAGGACCGGGAGGAGCAGGAGGGCTTCCTACCACTGCAGGAGCAGCAGGAGGAGTTTTAGGTGGAACAACCGGAGTTGGCAGAGGAGACAGTCCTGCAACTGGAACTGGAGTTGGGCCAGGAGGTGTCGCTGGTGGAGTAGGAGGAACACCAAAACCACCTAAAGGTGCCATTTTTGCCATCTGAATGTATCACTATCTAATTAATCTAACTTCTTCATCTAGCCACTGAGCATGACAAGCATGTATTATGCAAGGAGAATCATAAATCTCTGTATGAGAAACACAGTTTATTAATATCCAGGGTTTGTGCAGGTTTCATACCATGAACATACTGGCAAAAAAATACATGCACAGTTTGCATTAGTGGTTACTGGTTCAATGTTGGTTTTGTTTTGTAGTTGTTGCAGTGTGATCGATACATTTTTTCCCATGAACACAGCAGGACTGAAGTAAGACAGACAAACAGTCCAGCTCGCTGCTTGTTTCCCCAGCAGAGAAAAAAATGATTTAACTGTAAATGACTGTCTAAATGTTTTTTTGTAGCATACGGACCTGATGGGACTGTAGCAGGAGGCGTAGGTCGTGGCCCTGGTGGAGTAGGTGGGGTGGCAGGAGGAGGCCCTGGGACTGTTGGAGGCGGTCCTGGAGGAGTTGGAGTAGGTCCTGGAGGAGCAGGCTTGGTACCTGGAGCTGGAGGGCCTGGTGGAGTAGGACCAGGAGCCCTTAAACCTGGAAAAAGTGAGTTGCTATCATGTTTGTGGTCTCTGAAATGTCTGTTTATTCCTCTCAAATCTACATGTCTATATTACAATCACACAAAGATTTCTTATTTAAATGTTACACACATTTTCCACAATAGGCTATGGTGCTGGCGGAGCTGGAGTTTTACCAGGTGGAGGTATGCTAACACTATCTTTACCATCCGAGTTACAGCAAACAGATGACTGAAACATAAACCTAAAATGCAGCATATCTCTTTTTCCCCTCACAGGTTTCCGTTACCCGACTGGAGCTGGACAGGGAGGAGGAAAACCAGGAAAAGGTTAGTGGAGAAAAAAGTATTCAGATCCTTTACTTCAGTAAAAGTACTAATATCACACTGTGAAAAATACTCCACTAAGAAAAAGTCCTGCATTCAGAACCTTCAAAAGTATGTATTTTCAGAAAAATGTACTCAAAGTATCAAAGGTAAAAGTACTCATTCAGTATTTTACTATTATATTTGATGTTTCTGGATTAAAATTACTGCTGCTTTACTGTGTATGTTGCATTTTACTGCAGTATATGATTAAGGTTGAGCTAATTCTAATTACTTTACATGCTGTTGTGTAGTTTAATTTACAGCAATGCATCATAATCTATAAGATCATCATCATCATTTATTTAGCTTAAGAAGTAGGAGAATTTTCTCAACCAAAACATCCTGGGCCAATGGCAGCCCTTGGAGACATTTTGTGTGGCCCCCAAACATAACATGAAATGTTTGCATTATATTTTAATCATCAGTCCAGTTCCAATACTTTTACTTTCAGTAGTCTACATTTATTACACTGCTCAGCCACTGCATCAAACGGTTCCCCCCTAATAAGCATCTGTTCGGTTAGGAATGACAACTTGCAGAAAGCTACTAGTTTCATGGCAACTAGTGGCATCTTGTGAGTGTTGCAGGAATCACATTTTGTCAGTGCTAGAGCTGTATTTCAGTGGACGACTCCACCACAGAAACCGCCACATAAAAAACTGTATGGTTGAGGAGAAAAAAAAGTTTCAGTAAAAATAGGTCGACTCTCACTTTGTCAAACCTTGAGGGACTAATAAATTGATCTGTCTTACCTACAAAAAGGTTAGTTTGGTGTTCAGTGAATTTACTTAAATGCCATTATGAGACAAATCACAGAAAGTTTTCCTGCTTCCTGGGTTTTCCTGTATGGCCCTAAATCATATACTGACTCCCTAAATTGGCACTCTTGGCAAAACTTTGAGAACTCCTGCTGTAAAGGAACATGTTATCCTACAGTTTATGGAGTGAAAAGTACAGTATTTCCCTCTGAGAAGTCGTGGAGTAAAGTACTCAAGTTAAGTCCAAATACCTAAAATTTGTACTCAATTACAATAATTGTAAATTTACTTAGTTACATTCCACCACCAACAATGTTTTTTTTAAACTGTCAACTATATTCTCCTCTCAAAAATGAAAGCAGTTACATGATAAATTTAATGTTTTTATCTTTCTATCAGCATACGGGACTCTTGGAGCAGGAGGCCTGGGTGGGGTTGGGCCTGGCGGTTATGGAGTTGGTCCTGGGGGCTATGGTACTGGTCCAGGAGGTTACGGTGCAGGACCTGGAGGTTACGGGGCTGGCCCAGGTGGCTATGGTGCTGGGCCTGGTGGATATGGAGGTAGAGGCACTGGTGCTGGCCCTGGCGGGGCTGGGACACTCGGAGTTGGAGGGGTTGGAACAGGAGGCGTGGGAGGAGGAGTAGGAGTAGGCCCTGGTGGAGTTGGTGTTGGACCAGGTGGATATGGAGGTGGTGTAGGTCCTGGTGGTAAGTTGACCTCTAAGAGAATAAACTCAATTTTAATAATTACATTTAATTTTGATGGATAAATAATTAATTGGAATTGTATGTAATTAACATATTGGCTAACATGCTCTGTTATTCAGGGACAAGATATGGCACAGGTCCAGGACTCGGTACCGGCACTGGAAAACCACCAAAAAGTATGATAAGAACTGATGGATATATAAACATACAACTCAGAGAAGCATTTACGCAGAGAACTGAAACTGAACCGATGCTTGTTTTAAGGTTATGGAGCAGGAGCTGGAGTTACTGGAGTTGGACCTGGTGGCTATGGGACTGGAACAGGTGGGGTTGGACCAGGAGGCTTTGGACCAGGTGGTTTTGGCCCTGGTGGTCCTGGTGCTGGTACTTATGGACCTGGTGGCACTGGACCAGGTGGATATGGGCCAAGCACTGCTGGAACAGGAGTGGGTGGTGTTGGACCAGGTGGTGTTGGCACAGGACCCGGCGGCTATGGACCTGGAGGAACCGGTCCTGGTGTTTATACTGCTGGAGGTCAAGGACTTGGGGCAAGAAAGCCACCAAAATCAGGTATAATGGTCATGTATTTTTTAACACTTGCAACAAAATTTTAATAAGTTATATTTTAAGATATATTCAGGCTGTCAACTCTTTCTGACAGGCTATGGATCATCCTCACTGGGTGGCGCTGGCTATGGGCAAGGTGAGTAATCACTTTAACACCTTTAAAATGTACAGAATGTTAGCTGGACCACAACAGCAGTGCAAGCCTACAAACCTGGTTGTCCATTAGGGTAAGAGGGGACTGAGGAGGCAAAGGGCTTCAGAAAGCAGCTGGGGAAACTAAATAAAATTTGGCTGCATCTGCTGAGTTACGATGTAAGAGAGACACAGAGAGAGCACACTGAAAAAATACTGCCTTTGCCCCCGTCGACGTATTCTACAGATGTAGGAATGAAACTGTAGCAAATGGTGTAATGTTGCTGGTATGATATCGATGCCAGTTAAAAGATTTCTATTCTGATGTAGGTGCAATGTGAAAGAAATATGAATAAAGACAACTTTTAAGTCATGTTGGAGGTATAATACCCAAAGTTGGAGCACAACATGGCAGAGCTAAACATGCCAGTGTAAAACCAGATTAGGGATATCTAAAACGTTTGACTGTTTTATAGGTGCAGGCATTGGACCTGGTGGAGTAGGCACTGGACCTGGCAGATATGGGCCTGGTGGTTTTGGGCCTGGGGGCGTTGGACCAGGTGGTGTCGGCACAGGAACAGGAGGTTTCGGACCAGGTGGTGTCGGACCAGGTGGTGTCGGACCAGCTGGTGTCAGACCAGGTGGTGCTGGCACAGGAACGGGTGGTGTCGGACCAGGTGGTGCTGGTACAGGAACAGGAGGGTACGGACCAGGGGGCCAAGGATTAGGAAAAAGAAAACCATATAAATCCGGTAAGTAATTGCCATACATGTTTAACTATAAGGTGATAAACAAATATTTTTGTACTGATGGAGACACTTGGATGGAGACTTTATTCTTTTATAAGAAAAATAATTAGCAGAACATTGTTTGACTGTTCTCTGTCTCTTTTTTTCCAGGTTATGGAGGACCTGGTTATGGATCAGGTGAAGTCTGGGTTACAATCAGGGATGGTAAATATCTTTTTATACATTTATGTGAGATATAGCCGTGCTTATATATTTGGATCCGTTTCCCAGGAGGAATATTAGGAGGAGGCACAGGAGGTGGTCCTGGTGGAGCTGGAGCTGGACCTGGTGGTTTTGGTCCTGGAGGTGCTGGAACCGGCGGCTTTGGCCCGGGAGGTGCTGGAACTGGTGGCTTTGGTCCTGGAGGTGCTGGAACTGGCGGCTTTGGCCCAGGAGGTGCTGGAACTGGTGGCTTTGGCCCAGGCACTGCTGGGACTGGTGGTTTTGGTCCCGGAGGTGCTGGAACTGGTGGCTTTGGCCCAGGCGCTGCTGGGACTGGCGGCTTTGGCCCAGGTGGTGCTGGAACTGGCGGTTTTGGCCCAGGTGGTGCTGGAACTGGTGGTTTTGGCCCAGGAGGTGCTGGAACTGGGCCAGGGGGAGTTAGACCTGGTGGTGTGGGTGGATATGGACCTGGTGGCCAAGCACTTGGGAGTAGAAAGCCTCCTAAATCAGGTTATGGCTCGTCGTTCGGTGGAACCGGCTACAGACCAGGTAAAACTCTCTACTGATGTATTTAAATTTTTAATTAAAAGGTTCTGTGCCCAGTAAGTTTCAAACTTTGTCCCTTAGGTAAAATGCTTCTCTAAGCTGAGGTGTTTGCTTAAAGTTGCATAAAGCCTGTTTGGTTGTCTCTTTGCCTAACTAAGACTAGACTAAACTAATGCTTTCACAACAGTTTTAGGAGTCACAGTGACTTTGACCTTTGACCACCAAAATCTAATCAATTCATCCTTGAGTCCAAATAGATGTTTGTGCCAAATTTGAATAAGTTCCATGGAGGTGTTCTTGAGATATCACATTTACAGGAATAGGACAGACACAAGGATGGACTTAGACAAAGACAGACAACCCAGAAACAACAATGAAAGGAAGTCAAACTGAATGGAAGATAATAATGCGGTTTTCCTCAAAGAATATGGAGAAAAAAAAACACTCGATGGATATGATAACTAATATATGACAAACACAATGGACTGAAGTATTGTCCCCATTATGAAACTGGAATGTAAACCAGTCTCCATATTTTTGTTAATTCATTTGTTGCTTTGTTTTCCTATTTAAGATGCATGAAAATAATAATGTTACCGACATACTTATGCATTATTCTACTTGCCATTTGTGTATAGTCTAATATAATTTACTTCAACCTTACACATGTTCTTAAGGTGGTGGAGTAGGAGTTCTTCCTGGTGCAGGAACAGGAGGAATCATTGGAGGTCCAGGTGGGTTTCTTGTTTATAATGGAAAATAGTGGCATGAGTCACTTCAGGTGCAGCAGAGCACATACTGTACAACTCCTAATTCTTCTCCAATGTGTCTGGTGTGTAATATGTGTAAAAAGTCTGTAGAACATGAAAAATCTATCTAAAAAGTAGTCTCTTTGCTCACGGTATACTGAGTGTCATGTTACCTTCTGGAGATTTTCAGTGCTTGATGATTTTCTACACATCTGTACTCCCTTACCTGTCTAGGTAGTGCAGCAGGAGGAACAGGAGGGACAGGAGGTGCTCTAGGAACAGGCCAGGGAATAGGAGGTGGAGCTGGTGGTTTACCAGGTCAGTTTAAATGGAGCACTGATGCAGTACAGAACAATAAAATAAGAGCATAAATATTTGCACTTTTACATTGTGAGGTAAAACAAATGCATTCACAAAATTCAGACCACTGCATAGTAAATACCTTAAGTGCTGCAGGCTGTAATGTGTCCATTATTCCAGCAGGGGGTGTTGGTGTTGGCCCTGGTTATGGTGGGGGGGCTGGTGGAGGCTATACAGGTAAGACAGAGGCATTTTAAAACACTTCAATGTTCCCTGTTATCAACCCTGAGCTTACTCTTTGAAAAGATTAAAAGTGATATGGAATAAATTCAACATATTAATAAAGCTTGTAGATACCTAAAAGTGATCAACACACAGGGTGACACGCACACAAAGTGGGAAACGGAAAATGTTTTTATGTCATGCGCTGCATGGTGAATATTTGCTTTGGGGTATTTGCATTCATGTCATTGCTGAGATAACAAATGAGACCATTGTGAAGATTATCTATTGTTTATTATGACTCTGTCTTTCCTGTTATTGTTCTCTAGGATACGCAGGGGCCGGACAAAAATGTAAGAAAACTCACTCTGTCCTCTGGCATAAACATGCTCTAATTAGCGTCAGTCTCTTAACACACATATGTCCGGCAATAATACATAGATATACAGTACTGTATACACATGGGATTATCATTTTTGTTTTTTTGGAAAGTTGTGTTATGTTTTTATGCACTCTAGCGGTGGGTATTATTGTAGAGCCTGTATATATCTGCAGAATAACTTTCCTTTTCACTTTCGTGTCCTTTAGCCAAAGCACAGAAGGCAGCCAAATATGCAGCCATGCAGGCCTTACTGGGAACTGGGGGCTACAGAGGTAAAAATGATACACATTACACTGATTTACAGTAAGCCACATCTGTTAAGGGTGTAACAAATCTCCAAATCTACAGACCTCAGTTTCTGAGCCACAGTTTAATTAAAAACACTAATACTGTAGTAATACTGCAAGACCAAGGCAGGATGATGTGCTGCAACACGGAAAATGTGAATCTCCGTTTGTGGCCATGGACGTTTGTATTGCTGTTTCTATGTGAAATCCAGTTGAATCAATTAAAATTTTCCATTTCATCCACACCATTTTCAGAGCTAATTTTCAGGTGTTGTAACCATTAATGAGTTGAATGGATGTTCTGAGGATTTACTGAGCTAATCAGATTAACTTCACAAAAACAGTGAGCGTATTTGTACACTTCCAAAGGATTAAACTCCTTCAGAAAGATGTATTCCCACTAGTTTTATGAAATCTTAAGTAATGGAAATATTTTATAATTTACCAGCTTTTCCTCTGAATTAATTCTGGTACAAAAATGGTTTCCACAGAACTGACATGTTTAAGAATTTTCACACAGTCTCACGGCCACAAATACAGGAACTACGTGGCTGTGTGGTAAATGAAAAACTGACCCTTCTAACTGAGATAATGTCACAAGGAAGCAATGTAATCTGACCATGATGCTTGTTAGTGTAAAGTGTTGACTGAACTTTATGTCTTAAGTTTATTACCTTTTTAATAACATATTTTGCATTACAACTACAAACAAAGATATCAAAGGAACTTGTGTTTACAGGTTGAACTAGGTTCATGTTTTACAGTGTAGTTTTAACCCATACAGTATGCAAGTTGTATGCCAAGTGAAGAATTGTCTCTGTCCTGGTCTTTAGGTGCTGGCTGTCAGGGTAAATACTGTGGCCGAAGGAGGAAGTGAGAGACCAAGAGACAGGAAGTGACCTCATTTAAAAACAACAGTGGTGCTATTGCATGATCCCATGATTGTAAATGTCTTACCTGCCATAGAAGCTAAAGCTTCAACACATTCCACATGTTACACTTTCATTTTCTTAGATTTTAAACAAGGGTCTCTTTGAAAAAGAGCAATGGTTCTCAACCTGGTAGGAGTGATTCCTTAAAACAAGGCGATGATGCCTCTGTTGCAGGCTGCTGTATGGAGTGGTGGCATGTATCCTTGTCATGTGGATTTATGGATAATTCAGTGATTTTACTTTGGTCAAAAGACTGAAAATATTCACAATTTCACAAGAAAAAGCACAACTTATAAAATGCTGCATTCCAGAGAACTTGGGACTTGAAAAATTTCCAACCTCCTCCAAAAAAAGCACAATTGAATGCCACTCAAAGTTGCAGTTCCTCCTTGTGACCTTGAAAAATCCATCTACCCCAACTTCATCAGGAGGCAGTTGTCTGACGTCACAAAACAATGGCAACACCCATGGAAGTGCACATTGCCTGTATTTAATTAAAATAAAACACAGTATTGTGTAGTAAAGTGCTGTAAAATAAATGTATAATGGTGTCTGAGTTTAACTGTGTATACTTGCCAAAAAAACAACAACTCATCAGTGTGTCACAGTCAGCCATGTTTTTTGTTTACGTTTGGCTTCATGCACCTGGAACACTTGGAGGTCGCAAGTTGGAAATTTGGACGCAGCATGTCTGTATGGGGATACACTTATAATATTACACTCGGAGGATCCTGACTACCAGGTTGAGAACCACTGAAATAAAGGATCAAGATTTCTTCTTAAATTGTGAGGCCAAGCTGTATTATAAAACTCTTTTCTTTTTGTAAATCATTTGTGTTCCTGTGCAAGTATCACCATGAATCCTCTGGGTGAAGACTGATACCAAGGACACCCTCAGGGCAGCTCCTTCAGACCTGTCTGCATGCTGACACAATGTTTAAAAAAAAAATCTCCAAGGCCACACTTTTATCCAGTTTGACTGGATTTTCCTTACTGTAGGTCTGCAGAGTGTAATGTTGTATTAATTCACTGTTTTTAGCTTTTACATCAATGCGAAGATAATCTGCCCAGCAGCGTGCACAGACAAAGGAACAGTTGGCTGTTATTTTGGGAGGAACTGCAAACAAAAAGGACTCCAAGCGGAATGTTTTATGGTGCGGTGTTTTGACTGGTCATTATCTGATCCTTGAAAAGCCGTCTGTGTTCACTGTAACTGTGCTGAGGCCTCAGCAGTATCAACAAGTGGAGGCTGAAGGTCTTCAGCTGTTATCACTCCAGTCCATTCACAACATTACAGGCACTGACTTATAGCTACATCACACTGATTGGTATTAGTGTAAACTTTTGGTTAACATGCATACTTTTTTGTCATTATCAGAAGGATGTATGGTGTGGCTTGGATTTGGCTTTTGCATTTGCTTCTGAGGAAAGCATTCAAACTAAATGTGAGGTAATATGATTACAATATGACATCTGAGGAGCATTGATTACTGTGTTTTTCTTTTTTTTATGTACCTCCTTTAACACTGTTGGAAAATTGTTCACGTTTGCTAGTCTTTTTAAATTATGCTGACAAACAGCAGAAAAAGCTAAGTGCTTCAACTATTTATCCTCCGTCTCATTTTATGAATCCAAGTGCATTAATACAGTATTAAATATTTGCGTTATTTGGTGTGTGTGTTTTAACAGTTTTTAAACTTGTGTACTATTATGATAAAGATAAGTGCTTTGTTTTCTACATTGTCCTTGAATGTGTGCTGAATCACAATGTAGTCTGTGATGTCATTTGGATAAAAAGTGTAACTGAGTCTCATCTTGCATCTGAGCTTTACGCCTGTGTCGCTATCGTGTAGCTCAACATGTGTTTTTAACATCTGTGTTCTTTATGAAGAAAATGATGCACTTTTGTACACTCTCAGACAATGCTCTCTGAAATAAAAAATGACCAGTGACAGTTGTGTCAGGTCTTTGTCATTCCAAAATAGCTTGAGTAATTGAAAATGCTGCATGAACTATGAAACCATAAACAGGGTTTTTTGGAACAACTCAAGCGAAGGAAGCAGCACATTCAGAGCAGATGTTGGTTAATGTGTTAATGTCCTGAGGCATTCTGATAACCACAGGTTAGGCTGAACTGAAGAGAAAAAGGAAACAACAAACTACTGTCTGGGCAGACTAAATGAACAGCAGTCAAGCGTTGTCTTCATGGTGACTCATATTGAGACTCAACAAATACTCATGCCACAGTGAACTGAGTTTAGTTCATGGGCCACATACAGCCCAAGTTCCTTCCAAATGGGCAAGACAGACAAAAAACATTGCATAATAACAGATTGTCCCTTTTTTAGTAGATAGCAGTACAAGCACATTGTGAAAATGTTCACAATTAACGAACCATCCATTTATAAAACGCATGATAAACAGCCTTGTCTTAAGTAAAATAAGTGCAATTTCAACAATGTCTCAGTATTTTCTACATTCAGTCAGTCTGCTGTCATTACATGTGCAATACGACACACAGGTCACAGTGAATCTACTGTACAAATGCACAAAACATGTAACACTGTATTTTGGAACTGAACATTATAGTATTTACTTCTTTGTGATTAAAACATTTTTTGAGATCTAGAAATTCTTTTCATTTACCAACATTTCCACTCCCCCACATCACCTCCCAACACCAACTCAAGTGGAAAACGGATAAGCTATCTCCTGACTTAGAAACCATTTACAAATCAAACATTTTGGCAGTGACTTAGCAACAGGGTTTCACTAATATTCTTTTATGATAGAAGTCTGATACAGATTAATTTGCCCTGAAGCTGCTGATTGACAATATTTAGCGCAATGTTCAATATCTTTAAATATGACCACAAGAAGTGTTCATTGTTTGGTCAGAAGGTTGTACAGTCCAGCTCTGGCCTGCAGGTCAAACGTTTGTCAAGCCTGCTTTACAGCATATATATACAAGTACTTTTTAGCATTTTTTCAGGTCTGTAATTTTACTTAAGTATGCATTCAATTACGTAATCTACTTTGCTACTTTTAAAATCATCATTTTCTACTGAGAAGACCAATTTGAACTACTGTCCATACAAAGAATGACAACAATTAATCCATGATCAATTAATTGTGGTCATTAAGGATTTGATCGATAAAGCAAAATTTAATCAAACTGCTATCAAATAAAGATCTAAAATATAACAGTGATTATTTTTATGAGTGTGCTCCACGTTATCTGATATTCTAGTATACTGTAAGTGTTTAATATGTGGGCCTTTATGTTTTTATATGTTTCATGAGCTGCGTAATGCTGTCAGAGAATATGCTATATGTTGCTTTGGAAATAAAGCTTTGGTTTAGGGGGGGAAACGCATTTGGAATTGTTTGGTCGAGCTAAAATTTTATGTTTTTGATTGATCAATTAATTGATCATTAATGCAGGAAAAGTGTTTATAATTTGCAATCCCAATCCAAACTTTTCATGTGCATTTTGTAGCCAATAATCTGACTGCAAACAGGCCAAAGAAAACCATGATACAAACAAAAAAAGCAAAAGAACCCACTGCAGCAGGCACAGGTTAGGAGAGATGAGCGTGACCTCTTAACAGAACAGCACAGAGAGTTAGGAGTAATTTAGACTGAAGATTTGGAGAAACAGAAACTCCTTTTAATTAATGTCTGCTGTTGATAATGCATAAAACATCAACTGTAAAAATTAGCTAATGTTCTGAGTACTTTTTGAGAAGAATATACTATTGTTCAACAGCTGTAGTTTTACTTGTAGTTAAGTAATAATAGTTCAGGAATGTCACAGAACCTGTACTTGAATACAGATTTTCCATGGACCACTGCCTATAAAACCAGTGGGCACAAACTGGGGAACCTAATGATTAATCGATTAATCGCTGATGGGAATTCAACAGATTAAAAAATGTATTAATTGATAATGTATGTTTTTGTGTGCCATTTCACCAGATGTCCAGGTCGTTTCTTGCAGTTTGGCAGTCTAGAAATTCCAGTAATTGCACCGCATTTGACATTGTTTTTGTGTCATTTGTTTTATCACTTTGTCAATTTAATGATAGAAACAGCCACTCCACACACATAAGCACA
>JAJHUR010130717.1:0-10033 GCA_027495735.1 Lutjanus campechanus | reverse complement strand
TTTTATGCAAGGAGGTGGTAATTACCATTTCATATATTTGAACTTTCTTTGAAATTAACTGCAAATTTACCCCAGATTTCATGGTACATTACCACCCACAACATGAAAACAGTACTTGCTAATTATTGCATAATTGACCTCAAAATTTGTGGGTAATTTGGAGGCAATTTGTGGGTAATTTCATATATATTATTTGGTAATTACCACCCATTTACCATGAAATTATGGAACCTGGAAACTGAAGCATTACCAATTTCACTGGACATGACCCCTGAGATGATGGAAATTAAAATGCTATCAAGAAGTTTTTGTTTGTAATTAATTGGTTTAATTTGACTGAGCACTTTGAGAACTCATGAAAAAATATTTATGATAAAAATTTGTGTCCAAATAAAACACCTGAGGGAAAAAGGACATCGTCCAACCCCGAGCGGTGCCTGTAAAACCTGGACTCTGCTGCTTTAACATGAACTGTAACTTTATAATAAAATAAACTGCTTCACACTGAACCTGGAGCAACAACTTGTCATCGCTTAAAGTGATGTTGTGCTTGTTTGTTGCTGCGGTCTGTATAACCAGCATCATTGCTTCATAAAGTGGTATTAAGGAAAATCAATCTGATTAAAATCTTATAACGAGTGTTGTAATGTGTGTTGAAACAATGGGTGTGTGTGTGTGTGTGTCTCATTTTGTTAATCAATTATGTAAGAAAGAAACCACCTCCTTTCACAACCACCCTCAGTTAATTAGATGGAACAATATTAGGTTCCTCACACACACAAACACAATATTACAACAGTATTCCTCTCATAATAAGATACAGTCTAATACCACTTCACAAGACAATAATAGCTCATGTGTGTGAACACAAACACACGTAATGCCAGTGATTTTTTTTTTTAACTAAACACATTACAGCATCTCTGCACGTGATCGGACAGACTGACGTAACACTTTGTACTGACCAGCTCCCCCTCTCTATCACTCTCACACACACACACACACACACACACACACACACACACACACACACACACACACACACAAAGCTGCCATTTAAACACAATTTTATTCTATGAGCGAGACAAAAGGTACATTTCCATCCACATGCTGTAATGCACATTTTGAATTGGTGTAGGGCCGCAACTAACAACTATTTTCACTGTTGATTATTCAGTCAATCGCTTTTTTTCGATTAGCCAGTAAGTTGCTTGGTCTGTAAAATGTAAGAAAATGGTGAAAAATGTTGATCAGTGTTTCCCAAAGTCCAAGATGACGTCCTACAATGTCTTGTTCTGCTCAGAACCCAAAGATATTCAGTTTACTGTCATAAAATTTAGCTTTTTTTCCTTTTAAAAAACTACTCAAACCGGTGAATTGAGCCTTGAATCGAAGAGTTGCCAATTATTTTAAAAATCAATTCATAATCTACAGATTGATTGATCACTGCAGCTCTAAAATTACACTCCAAAAAAGTTTTAAATTTAATTGATGAGGAAAATTCAGTTTTTCTGTAAAAACGTGATCAACAGTGACAAAAAAAAAAGTGTTTTTAGACATCATGATATTGCAGGAGCTGTTTTAACATTAACAGGTTTATTTTTTAGCTGTGAACTCACAGCATATTAATGCTCAAACTGTGACAAAACGCCTATAATATAAATGACATTCTCTGTCATACGCAGGGCTGGATGATATTCCCTATGAATCAGATTTAGCCTGATAGTAATAAATATAAAAACACGTCCTTTTTTTAATACATCAGTGCGTGACTTTCCGTGATATTTGTTCAAATGAGCTGAAAATGTTCAAAAAGTACTGAAGACCTTAATGATCTGAAATGGCATCATGTTTTTAGCAATGTCAGCGTTTTCACCGATGCAAAACAAACCCACGTTGCTGCTGTGCCTGCGTCTGGGAGACTGCTGCTTACTTTGGTTGACGCTGGAGTCTTTCAAAGTGCCGTTTCAAACATGCTTATCACGATGATTAAAGCGTGTAAATGGTTACACTAATCATCCAGACAGATCATGTCTTCATCCCTAGTTTCTGTCATAGATACTCATAGAATCAGTAGTTCAATAAATTTGGTTGATCAAAGTTGAAAGCAGCAATAAAATGTTTTACAGGATACTGTAACTAGTAGGAATGTGTCGTTAAACATTAATGAATGTAAAAGAAGATGATTCACATGAAGTGTCTGGGGATAACCGCTGATTTACATTTTGTTTGCCAACTTTAAGAACATTTATTCAGATTTCTGTAACATTTGGAAGGAAACGTATAAATGTTGACACAGACAGAGAAAGAAGGAAAAGAGGAAAAGAGCAGCATCACTCCCACAGTGAGTCCTCTGTCATCTTTACACAAACACACACACAGAGAGACACACACACGCCCTCGCAGAGCCAAGCCCATCATAAAGGTTTCTTTGTGGCACTCAGTCTGTTTGTGGACATGACACTTCCTGTTAAACTGACCTCCCTGTCATGCACACAGACATGCATCATGTCTCTTTAGGAAGCATGTTTTCACGGGATTTCAGAATCTAACAGAAAAATCTGAATTTTTGTGTCTATGAGAGAAACGGTTATTTAAAAAAACATAGTATTTAGGCACACTGAATGCAACGTTAAACTGTTTTACTCAAAGTGGAACCAGAGTTGAACCAAAAGTCATTGTTTTACATCCAAAGCTTCTATTGAGGCTTTCAAATGAGCTGCTGAATGTCTGTCGTCATCAGCCTAAAAATGTTTTAAATTTCCTTGAACAAAATCCTCAGTTTGACAAAAGTGATCAATTTGATGAAATCAGTTAATCCTTTACTGTTAAATCAACCGTCTTTATGAATATAACGCATCAGTTTCGCCGACATAAATGTAATTTATGGTGCTGTTAGACCGCTCTGTTAACAAGGAGGCGCGTGCCTCTATTTGTGTGCAGCAAGCCAGAGAGGAAATAGTTTTGACTGCTGTGCAAATTTTGTTATTTAAAGGCTAAAGCCCAACAAATATGGAGTGAAGCTGAATATTTTGTTCGATAAAACATGTTGTGAATTTTGGACATTATTACATCAATCATCTCTCTTATTACATCTGTCTCTTAAAACTAATAATATTAGTGTATCTTAATCTTTTTTCTGAAACTAGGTAGAAATACCAGATTGGAACAGAATGAACAGACATGCAAAAAAAAAAAAAAAGGTGTGCATCAGTCATTTGTTGTTTTTGAATTTGAACGTCAATATTATGAATGAACCTTAAAACTATTCAGTGCAGCATTCTGAAGATGTCAGCACGGACATTATAATATAATCTTATAATATTCGAGATATACACCAATCCTCCTCTTTCCCAATCCTCCAGTCCCTTCTTCTCATCCTCCATCAACCAATTACACCGCCTGGTCGTACCCTCAATCCCACCTCAGCAGGCAACAACTGACTAGAACAATAATAAAGGAAAAAATAAAAGGAATTCCTGTATAACTACAAGGAAAAAGTGGATATGGTTGTTTTGATTATCATATAGTGTCATCTGGGTTATCTGCAACACTCGGCTCAATTCTTTGCTGGAACAAAGTGACACAGCAGATTTAAAGTGAAGAGTCTGAACTGTGACTTCGCACTGACTCATTTCATGTCATTTGAATATCTAAATCTGAGAGCTGCACAGGGAGGAAACAGGCAGGCTCTCAAACACACACACGCGCACACACAGGCTGCTACGCTGAGTCATTGCTGGGTTACATAATAAAAAAAGAGAACAATCACATTGAAAGATCAGGTGTGTTTGTGTGAGTTCATCCAACAGCTCGCACACTAACAGGAAGTGATGTCAGAGTGAAACCTGGACCGGCACTGACTGTACACACTTGACACACGTTTGAAGCACTCCCTCCATCCCTCCATCCCTCCCTCCCTCCCTCTTCCTGAAAGTGTTTGAGCAGCAGCTGCTTTCCTCCTTCTTTTCCTCTCCATTCCTTTGTTCTTACAAAACTCATCCAGCCTCCGTCAGCCTCTCTCATTCCTCTGTTTCTCATCCATCTTTCCCTCTTTGTCCTCCATCCGTCCTTCTGCCTCTCTCCTGCACTCCATCCCTCTCTTTCTCCTCTCTCTCTCCTCCTCCTCCGTTCTGCCTTCTGCTCAGAAACAAAACATTAATTATTGGCTGCACACACACACACACACACACGGGAACATGAGCAGAAACGTGGCAGAGGGCTGGCACATACACACACTCAGGTATGAGGCGTAGGTAAACGTTAAAGGTGTGGCGAGGTGTGTTTGCATTATTTGCCTGTCCCTCCCTGTTGCAGCTCTGAGCTCAGGGAACATTAAAGTCTGGAACACTGAACCACAGCAGCAACATTATCTTAATGCAGCTAAAGTCGACGTTTCACAAGTCTGTCATGCAACGTTCTGAGAGTGTGTGTTAAATCCTGTCTGGGTTAAATCCCAGTCCAGGTTATTTGCTTTTAACTACATAACATAATTTAATGTATTGTCTGTTATAGCAGGGCTGTGTGATATTCAAAACATCAAATCAAAATACATTTCAAGATGCTCTGATAAGCTCAAACAATTATTATTTGCAGTGTAAAAATTGTTGCGGTAGTGACAAACCTGCAGAAAATATCTGCTCTGATAAACTCACTGTGGGGTTCAACATGAATCTGTTTTTTGCCTGACTGGGCAAGTAGGTCAGAAATGTCCTTTTACCTGAAGTCAGGTTTTCACTTGCCTCTGTACAAATGGTTTTATTCATTAGATCTAATCAAATTAAATAGGCATCATGGTTTCTTTTTTGCCCTTCCTGAAGTGATTTTCTGATTGCTGAAATTGATTTTTTAATATGTATTAAAAGTCTGTTTGCTGGTAAGTGAAGCAAATCTACCAGCCACTTGCATATTTTACCAGCATTTGGCTGGTGGCTGGAGCCAGCTTTGGTCCTTGACGGCTGGGGAGTGAACCTACTTTAACAGTTTTTTAGCATTGATTAAGATGTGTATGTGCTGAAAGGTGACATAAAATGTCTGGTTAGATTCCTAACAAAGTACATTTTTGAAAAAGCGTTGTTTTGGCATCAATAGGGAAACTCGTGTATCATATGACCATTGATATCAACATATTACAAATTATTCCCAGCCCTAACCTCTGTTTTATTCCAACGTAGGTTTTATTTTCACCTGGTACGATAACATCGTACGATATGGCGACATCGCCACGACCAGCATCTCATGAAACACGAGCAGTCAGGTGATCAGACAGGTTGGAACCAAACCAACGGTCTCTCTGGATTATCTAAACCTCTTTATCTGGAGGTCAAACTGCAAGTGAACACAAATGAAATATCGGTGACGATGCTTGTTTGCACGGTCAAAGCTGCGTGTCTGGAAACACAGCTGACAGATGTTTTCAGGCAGACGGTGTGAATCATGATTTTAACATTAGCTTTGTTTTCTTTGACGAACTTCCAATGATGTCACTGTGTTACCAGCACGCCAAGTATCACTCTTTAAAACTACTTCTAAAGTTGTAATAAACCACCAGTATCCTTTAATTTCCAGGGCATAACTAGTATCTGATGGTGTTCGGGGGTTTTTCTGCTGCATTTTTCACTCAAATGTAGTCCGTTCCTGTTTGGTATATCAACAAGTTCTGTATTACTGCTGCTCGATGTGAAATTTCACTGTGGCTGAATAAATATTTACATTAGTTTCATTAAAGACAACATCATAAAATCAGTATAACAGGACACAGCCAAGCCCTGTTTAATGGTGTAAATATTCATTTCACAGCACATGAATTACAACGTGTGACAGAGCTACTGTGTGTGTGTGTGAGTGTGTATCCAGGTGCTAAAGACTGTAGGCGTTTGTTGCGTTTGTGTTCAGACATGTCTAATGGAACCCAGAGTCGACTCACTGGAGATGACTTCAGAGAAAAAATGTAACCTGACAAGATCAGACAGAATCAGTGTGGGAGGGAGTTTGCTTTTGATTCCTACATTTTATTTTGTTTCTGGTTTTAATGTGCTGTTGATTCACGGCTCTGAAAGACGCTAAATAAATTATCTGCAAGCTTATCGGCGCATAATCAAAGATAAGTGTGAAATTTGATTCAGCGAGCTTGTTTATGTGTAAATACATGTTTTGTAAACAGACTATATGGTCGGTGCGGACGCTTCAACATTACACCCACGTGTGATCGGTGAACGTCTCGCTCCAAAACCACGAGCGTTAAACAAACAAAGCTCTGTTTACACTTACTGTTTGTCAACAACAGAGATCGTGTACATCCTTCAGTTCAAGACTATGTGTCGACTGCATTTTCTTCCTTTCACACTTTACAAAGCAGATTTATTTTTATTTGACACCTGCATTGTTTCCTTCTTCTCCTAGTCTGTATTTTACTGGTGCAACACTACTTTTCTTCATATTAATACCACCTGTGGATCAGTGGACTAGCATGAAACAATCGACAGGAATGTGCATCACGTCACCTGTTTGATGATGCACCGGCTTCCACAATCTTGAGCAAAATACAGGGACCCAACTCACCAAAACACTGCCTGCTTACCACTGCAAGCGCTCAAGAACTCCACAGGGTAGCTTTAATCTGTTGTTGAAGAAAACAGTTGCACACTTGTAGCCACAACACAAAAGACAATACTCATTATAAGTTACACTTTTTACCACCATTTCAACCTGACAGTTACTGTCAATACCCTGAAGAAACCTGTGATGTGGAAATGTTGGTAAAATAAAGACTACTGTCATTTGAATTGCGGCTATGAGTTTGCAACTATTTTCTTCCACAACTTGTGCTTCACCACGGTCTGTCCCCTCTCCGATATCGGTGTGCATTCCTCCCTCATACCAGTCCTGAACAGCTTTAGTCTGCTGCCATAACAGCCACCACACTTCTCAAGGCCCTGTTCCACCAAATTAGCTCTGGTTCTTGGAACCTTGGTACTATCTAGCAAATCAGTCTGTTTTCACCAGAGGATGCGTCATCAACAGAGGGGCGCGGTGCACCACTTTGGTTCTCCCTTTGGAAACCTGCTACTTTTTGGCTCTGGCTGGGAACCAACCTTTGGGATTCTAAAACAATTCAGTTTTTGGTGGAAATGCTCAGAACGGTTCAAGATTAAGTGCCTGAACTGTAACTGAGCCGGTTCCATGTTTGACTGTCGGAGGAGTTTCCATCAGATTTTGGAACCTGGCTGCAGGGATTTTCTCCAACTCAGCCACAAGAGCACCAAACTGGATAAACCATTTCTCTATAGACCTGGCTTTGAGAATGGGGGAGTCATGATGACCTTCCTCAAATTGTTGTTGGAAGCACACTATTGTCTAAAATATCACTGTATGATGTGGGGTTGGGTGAAACCTCTTTTGACACCACAGCAAAAAGGAAAAACATTCCTTGGCCGACAAAATAGGATGTTTTGTTTTGTGCTGGTACAGTAAAAGTCACGATTGAAAAAGTATTAAAGTATCAACACATTTGATAACTTTAGTATATTACAGCATATGCATAAGCATAGAAAAGATTTCCTTTATTGGAACTAAGGGGTATCCACATACTTTTGGCCACATTTTGCAATAAAAACCAGGGTTACATGGTCAAGTTCAGCACTGAGTATAAACCAGAAAACAATAATGTGGAACAATAACAAACTTTATCATTATCAGAGGACATTCAAATGTAGAAACTATTCTTCAAATATAATTCACCATCAGAAAATAGTTGTTGGCTTGATTCTGTACTCATTCTTGTATGTAAAGCAGCCCATGTTAACTGCTGTATAAGACGTGCTAATGATATAAAATGTGAATGATCTGAAACTCCTCTGGGTGGAAAAAGAAGACGAGGAAAATAAAAAGCTGCTCCAGTCATTTATAATTTCCCTCCATTTTCCAAAGACACAACGCCAGAGAGACAGAGAGAGAACTGTTCACCCTCCTACTAAACCCAGATTTTCCAGCTTCTCTCTCCTCCTCACAGCTCATAATGTGGCCCTTTCAGAGAAGTCTGCGAGTGTGTGTGTGTGTGTGTGTGTGTGTGTGTGCGTGTGTGTGTGTGTTAATTCCTGTCGATTTCTCTTGCTCCCAGGTTGTTCCACAAAGACTTTCTTTTCCTCTGAATCACTCTGAATGCGACCGTCAGGTAGACAAACGTCTGCCAAACATTCTGAACTTACAAACATCCAGTCTGGACTGAAACTTAACTGGTTCAACTTTAAGAAATGCAAAGTGGAATTCGTGCGCGGGCTACGGCTGAAACTTATGACTATTTTCATTACCGGTTAATCTGATTATCAATGTTTCGTCTACAGTCCAAAGATATTCTGTTTACTGTCAAAGAGGACTTAAGAAACCAGAAAATATTTACAGCTGACAAGCTTAAAGCTGGGGTAGACGGTGTATTTTTGGCATCATTGTGCAAAAGTTCCATAATAACCTTTAAGCATATTGTAATTCAAGAGAAAACCAGACGTCAGCTAGGGATATGACGATAACCGCATTACCGCGGGGCTGGGCTCATTACCGTCATCACCACAAATTTTATTTTGAAGGGTGAATCTCATGTTGAGATCAGCACATGGATCTATTTATACACCGACGGACCAACACTGTCACACTGAAGGCAGGAACACAGCCTCTGACTGGTCAACAGACTCAACCCGTAACAACACGCTAACAACTACAACAATTGTTTTCAAAACTGAAAAATAAATAACTACAGAAGACATTCAGTGTTGGGATTTATCATTATGTGTTTATTTTACAAAGTCGCCAAAAAAGACGCTGCAGTTCAAGTCTGGATCAAGATACAAAACCAAACCAGAGCCGAAGTTGTAAAGGCACAACGCTAGTGTTAGCATTAGCTTAGCCATTCATGCTTAGCTTAATGCGGGGCTAAACCTGTCACTTTTTCAGCAGTTGGGAAACAACAGACGAGACCTTTCTTGATCTTGAGAAGCTGTGGCATTCATAAGCAGACACACTGTAACTTAAACTGTACATTTACTGCCAGACTGACGACTCGTTCTCCCTCACCTGCATGCTGCACACACTTACACACAAAGAACTGAGATCATGATTCTCTCGTACAATTCAGATTTTACACAAACATATATTGCACTTTTAGACACTCAAGTACAAAACGTGTCTGAGATGTTTGCTGCCTACACAAGACTTCAAACACACAACACAGCATTAAAGTGCTTGACTTAAACATGACATATATCAATGAGCTGGAGTTAAAATCAAAAGTCTCTTTTAACAAACACACACAAACTTAATCAATATTAACTTAAATGTTGCTGAACATAAAATAGAATGCACCGTATGAAGTTTGCTTCACCAAGATGCTTTAATAAAGTCTAATGAAACCTAATAATTAAGGCAGTCACGTTGCTTTTTCACCACAGTAAGAAAAAAATCTATACCGTCACGCCCCTCACTTTGGCTCCTCCTCTTGGCTCTGCTGTCAGTCTTTAGAAAATCTAGCCGGTGACAGGAGACTTGACTGTGACTGACCAATCACAGGTCAGTAAGATAGTTTATTGTCGAGTCTTATTCCCAAAACGTGAGTATTTTACGACCTGTGAATGAGACTCAACAACGAACCATCTTCGAGCCACCGTCTTTGACAATTATCTGTCTCCAAAATTGCTTACTGCACCTTTAATTCAGAGAATGTGTACATTTTCTCTTAAAAAATGACTCTGAACCATTAGTCAAAATAGCAAATAATTAAATAGTTTAGCTAATAATCGCTTCCATCCTGCATCACAACTACACTGGTCACCATGACAACAATTCCAGTCTATGACAGCAACACCCCCTCACCCCAACCCCCCAAACTCATTCTCTCTCTTTATATTGATCCGGTTATTGATTAACTGACCAGTTGACCAGTCAGTCTGAATGGAGCAAACAGTCTCCTCACCTCTGCAGTCCAAAACACACACACAGATGACCTTAAGAAACCTCCGTTACAACCAGTCAACACTCAGTAGGG